>CM034473.1:1650673-1773449 GCA_019925255.1 Litchi chinensis | reverse complement strand
CCATTGAATATGAGTCGCCGTATAAGAGGACCCACCAACCCTGGCGCAGACAAATGAGGCAAGTGACCCTCAGCGCGCAAGGTTATTAAACTGCTTAGTCCACCTAAATTGTGTGCTAAATATTCAGCCGCCGTCATTGGCACCGAAGGATCTCTAGCAGTCTGAATTATATAGCATCTCGCTCTCACTTGATGGAGGACACTTCGTATATCAGTTCTTATTATCATTTCTACCGCATGTAGTGATATATCTGGCCTCATATTGAATAGGGTCCTACTAAACTCTTGAATGGCTTCTGGCAAGTCTGCTGGAATAAGTGTTGCCGCAAGCCCATGGCACCAAAACGCGTAGTTCCTGTGCAATACCTCGTGCAGAGACAACGAGTCTTCTAGTTCAATTCCCCCATGATAATTGTTGTCATTTATGTACCTGCAACATTTTCCATTTTAGATAAATCAATACAAATACTCTCCTATAATTTTTTTTTTTGGGATATAATGAAATCCCTTGTTGAAAGTAAACTAATCAAAGTTGGTTTTAGATAAAATTTTTTGGGATATTATGTAATTTTTGTTTTTTTATTACTATATCCAAAGCAACACGGAGAAAAAACAATAATAATAAATGGTTTCATTTGTTAGATTCATGGAACCACTAAAATTCAATAGACAAATTTTAATAATTAAAACATTCATCATATAAGATTGAAAAAAATTACCTTGCAGAAGCCCCTAAAAGAATGAGTTTAGGGAAACGATCTAGCTGACGAATATAAGCTAAATTCCTATCATGGCTGAGGCTGAATGGCCAATAAATGTGCACTGTTCAACATTAAGCACATCAAGAATATCAATGAGGTCATCCACATAAGCGTCAATTGTTGAATATCTTTCCGGATTGTATAAGTCAGGATTGACCGCGCCTGAACAAATAAGGTCATAACGAATAACCCGTAATGTATCTAGTTCTATTAATTGAAGAACTCGGCTCCATATGGACAGGTCAGTGCCTATGCTATGACCAAATACAATACAGTTATTTCCTTGACCTTCTACTCGTACATTGAAGTTTCGTAAAATTTGGTTATTCATGGTTATAATAGCGTTAAAATGAGTTCTTGAAAAAAGAATAATCAAAATAAAAATTAATCAATCCTCTAAAGCCACTGCTACACCTGTCAAAAGAAAACAAAATATATCAAATAAACTCAGACAATAAACAAAATACAAACATTATTGCCTCACACAAGTCAAACCAAGTAGAAACACAAAAATATGAGCAACCTTTAAAATTACCAAGTAAACAACATAAACGCATGCAGCAGCAGTTTCTTCAAAAATGATAAATCTACATTTGGATTCCCATTGAAAATGTGTTTTGCAATTTGGCTGAATTCATTTTATAAGGTTATGATACAAAGCTAAAATGTTATACGACTGGAGTTTCAAAGAGTTATATAATGGTGCCAGAATATGATTCATCAACAAGAATCCGAGTTTGTGCTTAACTACAATGTTCAGCCACTATAATCCAACTTCTACTCTCTATACATCTTACACTTTTGAAGGCAATAATGTATTAAATGGCAGACAAACCACCTCCAAAGGAGGGACAGGAAACATCCAAAACTGCCAACTTCAGCAGCCAAGGAGGGAAAGACCTCCTCCAAATAGAAGAACAATATTCATCAGAGATTGAATATCATGCACAAAATTATCTAAATCAAGAAGAGTAGAACTAGCTTTATTGCACAAATTTACCACGTTTACTGCATCAGTCTCCAAAACAGCAGGAAGAAGCTGATGATGAATAGCGATCTGAATCCCCTGAAGAACCGCAGCAGCTTCAGCAGTATCAACCTCAGAAAGCTGACAGATGGAGAAACCTGCAGCCAAAATGATATCCCAAACTGGTCCCGAATTATCACACTCTTAAAAAAAGCCATGCTTTGTTGTTTTAAAATCTCAGCAACCTTAAAAATTAAAAGCAAAACTTACTCGAATCAATGGTGGGAGCTGCGGTGTAAGTGGGAGCTGCCGTGTAAGGTAGGAGCTGCTGTGTAGAGTCGGTGCTGCTGTGTGAGTGTATATATAGAGACGGTGCTGCTGTGTGAGTGTATATATAGAGACGGTGCTGCTGTGTGAGTGTATACATAGAGTCGGTGCTGCTGTGTGAGTGTATATATAGAATCAGTGGATGTACAAGGAACTGAAGTGAAAATTGGTGGCAAAAGGGGTGAAGAAAATGAGGTTGATTATGTGCGCAAATAACAGTTGATGACGTGAACTGTGAAGAATGGTGAGAGTGAGTACGTGAGCCGGATTTTATACAACCAGAAAGAGAGCCTGATTCATCAGCTATTACGTCACCTGTTTCAAACCATCAATTATTGTCTCAAGCCATCAATTATGGAACTACACGCTACTTACCAAAAATGGAAAGTAAAGGAGGTTTTGGGGGTCTTCATTGGGTGGTGGGGACAACAGAGGGGGAGGAGACGAATCTTTATGTATCTGTATTTCTATTTGTCATCTTCACCACTACCACAGAGAGGGAGCGGACTACTAGTAGCTTTTTCGCGTGAATACAAATAAAATTGACTTTAATATGTTTATAGTAGGAAATGGATATTAAATAATATTAAATGAATACTGAAAAACATGAAATATTACAATTATTTGATGGGTTGCAAACTCGGATCATGTACTACATATACTGGGTTTAATCTACGCAAATAGAATTAGGGCTGACAATTTGGAACTGACACAATGGGTTGATACGAAACCGACACGATTATTATAGGTTAGGAATGAGTATAAACGGATTGGATAAATAAACGGAACGTTCAACCCGTTTACTAATCGTGTCGAGTTCATGTTTTCTTAAACGGGTAACGGGTTGACCCGTTCAATGGTGGTAAAAAAGTAATTTTATATTGTAGGGGTATTCATGTAATTTTAGTGGTAAGTATATATATTTTTATGTTTTGGATTGTATTTATGAATGATTGTATTTTTTTTTATGTTTTGGATTATATTTGTGAATTTAAAATGTCTTATGTATATTTATTTTAATTTTGTTTTTTATTAGATCTATATGAAAATTTAAATGTATTAAATATGATTAAATAGATCATAAACGGATCATTAAACATGTTGGCTAAAAAGGTCAATAAACGGATCATTAAATGTGTCGGCTAAATGAGTCACTAAACGGGTCATTAGCGGGTCAATGAACAACCCACAAATAAATTGGTTAATTATATCGTTTCCGTGTTAACCCGTTAATAATCGTGTCGTGTTCGTGTTGAAGGGTTTTGATCCATTTATTAATCGTGTCGTGTTCGTATCGAATAAAAATAATTAGATCATGTTCGGGTTATATCCAATTCGATCCGTCAACTTGAATTGCCATCCAATATAGACCAATAGAAATAGTAACAGTTCACTTATACACGGAAAGCGAATCACCCTCCACTAGTATTAATAAAAAAATAATGTTAATTTGACAATTTTTGTGAGGGAAATGGAAGGTAGCATCAAACAAATGCGCCAACTTTCAGAAAAAGCAAAAGCATGCCGCACATGCACTCTAGTTTGAAAGACTGGTTGGTTGAAGCTTTCTGATACATGCATCATTGTTTGTGATTCCAGACACATGCAAGATTGTGTCGTGTGCGTGGGCCAATCAGGGCCCCTCCACTTATATGCCCGCCAAAGAACAACTGATTTTCCATTCCTTTTGCTCTGCCCGTGAACCCCGAGTTAAGGCATCAGGCCCCACGCATGCTTCACCCTTCTTTTTGAAATATGGGAAGCTACGACTGGTTAGATGCTGCCGCCACTTTGTAGAGAACAGATTCCACTTTTTCCAGTTTTGCTCCCCAAAAGTTATGTCATCACAATGCTGAGCTAAGCTTAGTCATGATATTTATATATGCATATATATATATATATCCAAAATTCATGATCATTAATTATCCAAAACATATTTTTATCTCTACAATTTTTTTCTAAAAAAAAAAATTATAACAAATACATATTAATTATCAAATCCTTTGTTTATTGAGATTTTATTTTTCAATTTTGATAATATTCTTTTAAATATTACTTATGCAATCTCTTGAATGTACAACAAATAATACTATTTATTATTAAATTACATCGGATGATAATATTAGTTCACCATTACCAACAATTTTAATTTTCACATTACATCCTACTCACCAACCCAGCTCGATCCACAAGCACACATAATCAATAGAACAACTCAACCATCCTCCAATCTATTTCTCCCACCAAAATGACAAAAAGAGGGCAAAAAGAAAAAAAAAAAAATCAAACAAACATATGTGAATGTTTTTAAGTTGATATATATTCAAAGTCCATATATAGAGAGAAAGAGCTAAAGAAAACGTGTTAACAGGTTACTATATTATAGTAACTTATTCTTCTTTTTTCGATGCCAGGAAAACTACAAAGAAAGTTGTCAACATTTTCACGATAAAAACACATCATATTATAGTTTTCCTATTATTAATGATTTTAAGTTGACAAACATGGATTATGAATATGATCTTATTAACACCAAAACGTCTGTGTGATTGACACGTTACGACGTCTCGTTGGTTTAGATGAGTTCCAACGTATCAAATAATTCCATTCCAACATGCACATGAAAAACTATATTTTAAGTGTTTAGTTCTATCTACAATAATTTTAAAAGATTCTTTTGAGTCTAGGTTTTGTTGACTTGGGCTGTTCAGGTGTCTATGAGTAAATTAATGATAAAGAAAATATTCTTTTTGACTCTTTTTGAATAAGAAATGTGCATGCATGGCCCCCACAAATCTTAGCAAAAAAGAGAGGTGTCATATGCGTGGGATTCCATTGAGAGTGGGTTCAATTTCTACTACTACTTTTGAATAAGATATGTGCATGCATGCCCCCCACAAATCTAGGAAAAAACAGAGGTGTCATGGTGTTATGTTACATGTGTGGGATTCCACGGAGAGTGGGTTCAATTTCGACTACTTAATCAATAAGAGTCCGTCGATTCATGACCTTACCAAAAATGGAAAATAAAGGATGTTTTGGGGGGTCTTAATTGGGTGGTGGGGACCACAGAGGAAGGAGAGACTAACCTTAATTGTTTTCGTTTTATATATATATATATATATTCCAAAGGAAGTAGTCACAGCACTCAGTTACCAAGACCAAAAGAACCAAAATCTACTGAATTCCAACAACCTTCCCTCCGATTTCGAAGCACCCGTGAAGCATATTATGAACCAAAAGAACCTTAATTGTTTTTGGATTGTCATGACAATGATTTGATGGGTGGTTGTATATTTAGCATTGTACTCTTTATTTCACACACTTGGTATCTGATTATTCAACACACTCAACTTTTAAACTTTTCTTTTCAATTTTTTTCTTATATATTAAGTTTCATTTTTGCTCTTAAATGTGTTTTAAACTCAAGTTAGAACAATTACTACTTTATGTTAATTAAAAATAGAAAAAAGAAAAAAGAAAACCACTTCTTTATGCCTCAGAAGCGAAACCCACTTTCCCACCACCAACTATAATGAAAAATGCTTTGAAAATTAAATAAGTACTTACTATACCAATTCAGTTGGTAATCAATGTCATAGTGAAATTATTGAAGAGCAATGTCCTTAGTGGTTAGAAAAGAAGATAAATCTCCACCGCGGATCTATGCACGGTGAAAATCAAACTAATAAAAAACAGAAAAAAATTGTTCAAAACAAAAAATAAAAAAAATAAGAAGTCTTCTCTACCTTTGTCTCTCCATTTATAATATTTAGAAGGACAGCCATGTCTTGAATGTATTAAGAAGAATAAAAAGGTCAGTGGGCTGTGTTTGGAAGAAAATGGTAAGAGATGCTATGGAATGTTGTGGTTAGCATGTGAGTGGTTTGCAAAAGCCACCATGAAAAACGGGGTCTTTCTAAATTTGTAATCTCATGTGAACTCACTGATGCCTTTTGAAATGGTCCTTGTCTCTTTTGCCTTGTTAGACAACCATGACTTGGTCCCACAGCCTCCTCCTGAGTATGACATTTCATGCATTTCATTTACAACATTTGTCTATACATATAAAATATATGCTCATCTTATAGGAATTTTCCCATAATAGGCCCATTCCTATTCAATGCACAGTTTATGAATACATACACAGATGCACATAAGTCTGTCTCAACATATTAGAAATCGGTATCTCGTTTGGCTCAGGGGTAGTAATGAGCATTCTATGAACTCACTGTCATACACAGTCATGGACTCATGGAACTAATGCTGGTTATTTATCGACTGTGTTATGCACCTTTCTATTCACCAAAGTGATGGGGGTTCCCACAAAACGCATTTCATGAATTTGAATGAATTATTTTCTCTTCATTCTATTCAGTGTTTAATAAAATTCAACACTGTTTAGTTCTTAAACGAAAAATAAACACAACCTCAAACACCTTGACTTTTCACTTAATTTTAATTCAATTAAATTTACATATTTTCTTCCAAGTATATTATTCTGAAAATAATATATATTTTCAAGTTTATCCAAATATTATACCATACAATTTTTTATATGACAACATAATATTTATAATAAATAAAAAATGAGTTAGTCTAATTCTTCTATTATAGAAAATAATTTACAAGTTGCCTTTAATTATAAATATATATATTTCCACACTACTATTGAATGATCATTTAAAATTTTAAGCAATATAAAAACATAAAAATGATTTGGGATTTATCAACATTTTTAGTTATTTATATCATATAAATAAAAATAAATAACAACCATTAATAATATATATATGCCATATATATGTCAAATTGATTGTTTTCATGTAATTTTATCTTTAAAAACTAATAAATTGTTAGCATAATTAGTGGTGGGAAAAATACAAGTTAACAACAGATTCCATGGTAATGGAAAAAAATACGTACTTATTTTTCTCTGAGCAATTTATTCTCTCTTAAAACATCTGTTGATATAGGAATATTTAAAACTAGAGAAAATCCTAAAATCTCCTTGACTTTTGATAGATTACTCATTTTTCTTTATATAATTTCATTTTTATTCAAAATACCTCATTCTATCATTTTGTTAATAGAAAAATGAAACTGTGCAAAGAATAAAAAGACCAAATTGCACTTGATAGAATATTTTTAAAAATAAAACCACACTAAATTAAAAAATACAAAAAATAAAAAATGAAGATCCAAATTGAATCTCCATTGTCCATTATTATGCCCATTTTCTCGCTTTTCCTAAATGAGCCAGTACAAGCCTCATGAATTTGAACAGGAGCAAGGGCCCAGAAGGCCCAAGATTGGGACCAGCAGTTGCAGACCCAGCTCGTGAGGCCGTTCAGGTTGCAAGCCCGCAACAGCTCCCAGATCTCCCACACGTGTCTCCTGTCCGCTTCGTCAACTCGTCGAGCTCGCGAGGTCGTCCAGGTCGCGAGCTCGCAGGAACCTCCAGACCTCCTAACCTCTTCTCCTGGCCACATCGGCGCTCCTTCAATGTGCATTACCTGTCTGACCAGAGAGCTTGCTTAGGAGATGTTGCGTGTAGCAAATCGACAAAGTCACCTACTCCCATGATTTCCCACCAGAGACTATTTACACCATTATCAAGATTCATTTAATGTGACGGCTCTGCATTTAATGAAGAGAGGACTTCTCCAGGAGCATTAAATGCAGACGTGTGCATACAAGAAGGAATGATGGTTTCACATTTAAGACAGCATGGTTGTGTCAGGATTAGCTGAAATAACTATCACCTATACTTTGTTTTGATATATTTTATTGCTTTCTTTGTATCTCTCCTCTCCATATATAAACAGGGGAGACCTTTACTGTGGGGGACAAGTTGGAAATACTAGAGAACTATCACTTTGCCGGATTTTGACCTCAGAGTGGCCGTGGATGTAGGCGCAACCGCCGAACCACGTAAAACTCCTTGTGTGTTGCATCCTTTTTACTCCCATCTTCATTACTCATCTAATTGCATCCACCCAACTGCCACAACCAACATTCCCTCACCTTAATTGAATTCCACCAACCTTAAAACTTCATTTAAACCTCATTTATCGCATACCCAACGCCGTAACTGTTCCTTAATTACCTTGTTCGCAGTCTGGCCCCCAGAATCTCTAGGTTGACCGTTTCCGGACGTCAACATCTTTTGGCGCTAGAAGAAGGGCCAACAGTGACCTGGTAATCTCTCGCCAATTCATTTTTCTATATTTACTCACGTCTGCTTACTATGGCCAGAATCAAGGCCACGAGGAATGTCAGAGTGGCAGATGAGCAACCTGAAGTTCGAGAAGACTAGCAGAGTGCCTCACCTTCCAGAGACGAGGTCGCTCAGGAATGGCAGCAGTGCCAGCGAGCTCTGGAAGATACAGTAAGGGAGTTAACAGCGACGGTCAGGGCGTTGGTAGAAGTCCAAGCCCATGCTATGCAAAGGTGGGTGGAGGCCGCACCGCCAGGAAGAGCTCGCCGTCAACCCTCAGAAGAGATCCCGACCCCAGAGGGAATAGCTGCCAGGGACAGGTCGCTGACAGAAAGATCAGCTCGCTCCTCAAATCTAAACCCAATGAGAGCCAGGAGACGGAACCAAGAGTGAGAAATCTCATCTCGCCCCGATGATAATGGGATAATGGTGAACTCCGAGGGCGATCAGCACGTGGAAGGAAGTCGAAGGCAGGAACGAGCTCGCGAGCCCCGTACAGGTCATGAGCCCGAGCCACGGGGGACTCCCAGGCATGTAGGAGCCCCCAGAGAGGAAAACAGATCGCGGGACCATCCCTTGGGGGAGCAAGAGAGCACAAGTGAATGGAACCCCAGTCGACGATCTCTAACTCAAGACCCAATGGTAGAGGAATTATTGCAGAGGGTCCGGCAGTTAGAGGCACGACTTGGAGGCCATAACAGAGAAGAGCAAGAGGATCGCGGAGTACCATTCACCCGGGAGATCGAAATAGCACCCCTGCCAGCAAAGTTTAAGCTCCCCAATATCCCTCCGTACAACGGCAGGACTGACTCATACGACCATCTGGACGCCTTCAACGTACAAATGGATCTCCAGACGGACGACCCATTAGTGAAATGCCGGGTGTTCCCAGCTACTCTAGGGGATACCCCGCGAGCCTGGTTTAAAGGCCTTCCAACCCGCAGCGTCAGGAGCTGGAGCGAATGTCAGAAGAAGTTCCTAGATCAATACAAGGCCCTGAGGAAGCAGCTCGCGCCCACTTGCCACCTCGCCACCATCTTCCAAAGGCAAAACGAGTCCCTGAAGGATTACATCACCCGATTCAGAGAAGAGGTGAGTAATGTGGAAACCCCCTCAGACGAGAGTATTCTGACAGCCATTTCTGTAGGGCTTAGAAAAGACGGGAAATTATATGAAAGCATCTACAAGTCCCCGGTGAAGGATCTGGAAGAGTTTTATGAAAGGGCTGCCAAGGAGATCAGATGGGAGGAAGCTTTTGGAGCCAAGAATCCCAGCAGTCACCGGGGTGAAGCCAGCAGCTCCCACCGCGAGAAGAGGAAGAGCCACGACGGGGACAAGCCAGGAGAGCAAAGGCATCAATCTGCCCATGTGGTGGCGAAGCGAGTTAAACCTGGGCCAAGGAGGGAGCGACCTCGGCATCAAGGTCGATATGAAAGCTATAACATGCTATCAGACAGGCAGGACAGAATATTCGCCATGGAAAGGAACATGGAGAATTTTGAGAAGCCACCCCTAATCGGAATGCCCAACCGGCGTCGGGACCCGAAGAAGTACTGTGCCTACCACAACGAGAACGGACACAATACGTCAGACTGTTGGCGATTAAAAGATGCCATCGAAGAGTTGATAAGGCGAGGCCGCCTAGGAGAGTATGTTGTACCAAGACACATTTAATGCAACAGCTCTGCATTTAATGAAGAGAGGACTTCTCTAGGAGCATTAAATGCAGACGTGTGCATGCAAGAAGAAATTATGGTTTCACATTTAAGACAGCATGGCTGTGTCAGGATTAACTGAAATAACTATCACCTATACTTTGTTTTGATATATTTTATTGCTTTCTTTGTATCTCTCCCCTCCATATATAAACAGGGGAGACCTTTACTGTGGGGGGGACAAGTTGGAAATCCTAGAGAACTGTCACTCTGCCGGATTTTGACCTCAGAGTGGCCGTAGATGTAAGCGCAGCCGCCGAACCACGTAAAACTCCTTGTGTGTTGCATCCTTCTTACTCCCATCTTCATTGCTCATCTGATTGCATCTACCCAACTGCCACAACCAACATTCTCTCGCCTTAATTGAGTTCCACCAACCTTAAAACTTCATTTAAACCTCATTTATCGCATACCCAACGCCGTCACTATTCCTTAATTACTTTGTTCGCAATCTGGGCCCCAGAATCTCTGGGTTGACCGTTTCCGAACGTCAACATCCATCAAATCAATTTTGATGGACGATGGCTAGATGCACAATGGCCAGAAATCCAATTTAGATCTCCACAACCATGAACATTATCCTCATCTTCAATCTATGTATCTCCTTTCTCTCTTTCCCTCTTTCTTCTTTTTCCCCATTTCTGAGTTTCCAAGCATTTCTCATCGTCAATCTTCCACAATTATCAAACATCAATCTCCCACAATCATCAACAAACATCATAAAGCAACCAAAAAAAGAAAAAAGAAAAGCCAATCAACCCAATAAAAAAAGAAAAAACCTCACTGATCTCTATTGTTAGAAACCCAAACTGGGTCTCGAAATGGTCTCCACGATAAGAGACCTAGTTCCAGAAGGGTCTCCATGATAAAAGACCCCGAATTGGGTCTCCTATCGTGGAGACCTTTATATTAGAGATCCATTACTACAAAATAGTTAAAAGAAATTGGTTATTTTATATGCTTAACATCGAATTTCATCAATTTCATAACTGTTGTCTATTTAAGCGATAATGAAAAAAATTTAATACATCAGTTATTAACCAATGCATATACAAAAAATACCCATCGATTAAATATAAACAGATGTTCTTTAGAAAATAAACATCAATTTTAATTAAAAAATTCGATGTATTTAAAAAAAAAAAAAAAACTGGTTTCTCACCAAAACCCATTTGTTTTTTTTTTTTTTTTAATTTTTCTATTATTTTTAATTTTTTATACACCAGGGCCCAATCTTGATGTTACCTAAATTACATCACACAATACGTACAAACATTCTAAAATTTGAAGTAATTTAACAACAATATGCTTTTTTTTCCAATAGATCAATAATAACTATCTACCAACAAAACTAGTAATATATAATTCCAAGCATGTACAAATATATATGTACTAGTAATATATAATTCCAAGCATGTATAAATATATATGTACTAGTACATTCCAAAGTCATATGCCAAACAAGTACCCGAAAGTCTACTTATGAAAATTAGCTATTTCTAACACAAATACTTAAACATATACTCCTAATTAAAATTAACATATAATCAATTACGTACATAAATTTATAAAAATTCATCAACGAATCGAACTCATTCACTCTGCACAAAATCAATGTCCTCTTGATTGTATTTCTTCTTCTCTGTCATCTATATGGAAAGCATTTATAAGAATTATTAATATCATGCTAGAAAAATATATGAATATATAAAACATTAAGTTTTAATATTCGCGTCTTCATTGAAATAGATATCAATGATTATATCTCTCATATAATTCATAATGTAGTAGCCACATTCAGAATTCCCAAATTGTTGAGGACACTATAAATAAAATGTACAATCACATTAATAAAACAATTTGTAAATATTCAAATAAAATTTTATATGCATAACAATAATAAATTAGATAATTTAATTATATGGTTACCTTTAAAATCTTAAAATAAGGAGAACTCCAAACAACCTTTCCCGAATGAGCAGCAACATTCTAAGAGCACTTTATAAACAAAAAAGGAGAAAAGAAAACAGAAAAAACAAATATATATAAGTTTTAACAAGTAACAAAACAAATATTTAAAATTAAAAACAAAAAAATTACTTACACAGTAATTATATTCTTAAGGTTTGGAGGGATGCCTTTTTCTAACGAATCCAAAAAATGCATAATATTATTATATGGATCCAAAATAACTAACATCCAGCGAGCTCTACATTAGTTCAAGAGAGAAATCTTGTTACTTATGTGACTAAAAATGATGAAAATAACAATAAAGATGCAATGTGCTTCCAGAAAAAAAAAAAAAAGAGATGCAATGAATTACATACTCATGATGATAACGATCCAAAAATATTTGATATTCTCCAATCTTTTGGCCAACTTACGCACTCTATCATCAGCAATGCTCATGCTTGAAGCAATAACATTTGGATCAACTCTGGAATTGTCTTAAATATTTATGGTTTTGAAAAGATCTTGAATTTTATAAATGGTAAGCCACTTTTAGAATTTTATATATGTGTATATATAAAACGAAATAAGTATTCATAAGAACGTGAATGTTCACAATTTTTTTTTTTAATGCAAAGGACAGTTCATGGATGCAAAAATGTGCTAGCAACTTGCATGTAAAAGCAGAAATTAATAAAGAATCAAAATAATTATGTGCAGACATGTATAGTTTTTATAAGGTATGGGCATAGAAATGCAAGATATTAATGGGATAATTTTTGACAAAGCAAGAATTCAGTCCATAATTCACTCACAAGACAGAAAAGTAAAAAGAAACCACTAATCCAAAGTAGTTTCTAATCTTGTCCACCTTTGTCTTTTCTTCATGTCTTCTTTGTTGAAAGTTATATAAGTGTATAATAGAAGAGTTAGTTCAGAAAATTAGTTACAAAGTTTAACATAAAGGAAAAATCTAATCATTATATCTAGGTTAATGGATCAATGCTAAAAATCTGAAATTACATTTTTTTTTTTACAATTAATAAACAAGGCTCACAATTAAGAAATTTTTGGTGATAAAGATAAAGGATAAATTATAAAAGCCTAAAGACCTATGACATTTATTTTAGACACCAAAGCTGCATAGAATCATATCAAACAATACAGACAGTTTTTTCTTTTTTTCAATAAAAAAAGCATACTGCCAAGAAAAAATATGAAGTTTTTAAGTGTAAATATAACCTTTCTATTTAGCTGCGGTTCTGGAATGTCCCCTCTGCTGAGCTAGTCTGCACAACAATATAGTATATTTACTATTAGCTTATGCACTATCTCATAATTAAGGTAGGCTTCCCATCTAGCATAAAAATAACATATGTCCAGATAGTAATGTGAAAGAGAGAACTATTGAAACTTTCATATTTCGAAAAAGATTAAATGAAATAGTTTACTAAATAAAAACCTGGCAGACATCTTCATGTAAATGTGAAAACTGAATAACAAAAAATCAAACAACATACTCCTCAGCAATTGCAGTTTTCCCCACCCCAAGTTCACCAACAATGACAGGATTGTTTTTGGTTCTCCTAGACAATATATGGATACATCTCCGAAACTCATCATCTCCACGTACAACAGGATCAAGTTTGCCATTCTTAGCAAGCTGGGTTAGATCATTCCCATATTTCTTCAGCGTTGTATAATTTAGATTAGGATCTTGCACTCCATTCTTTCCATTGGGATCTACATACATTAAGGCAATGTGAGAAGAAAATAGATAACAAGGAAACCAAGGAATTAAGAATAAATAAGAGTAAGATCACCTTAAGTTGTCACATAAAAAAATAACTTCAATAATATATTTTCAAATTTCTAAATAGAACTTATAGATACCAATGTTTATTGTGATTAACATCAAGCTACAATATCACTACCTAGATTCATCTCAATTTTAACATAACCTACTCTATTAGATCTCTAGAAAGAAAAATTTAAGCAGTAAGACTGCTTAAGTATTGCAGAGGAGAAAACTACAATCTACCTCAATATCCAAAAAAAAAAGGATGCAGCTGTAAAACACATGTACAGAATCTATAGGACAAGATATTTGCCACATTGAAACATATAAATGATTACGTCTGGGCTGGGCATGACATTTTAATTGCAAAGATATCATTTATAACCCTCAATTCAAAGATGAACCTCAAGTTAGGAATGAACACAATGCATCACAAATAAGAAAGGTTAAAAACAGATCAACATCATATTTGATCAAAATGTAGTAAACTAAAGGAGTTCAGTTCATACTTTTAAAGGTTGGTTTTTTTTTTTTTTGGTTAATTGCTATGAACAGCTGTAATGGCATCCTTCAAATTTTCCTCACTAAGCTGGGGACTCTTGAATAGTTGTTGCCTAAACCTATTGTCTGAATGATATGCCAGTAGTAGATGATCTACTGACAGAGAACCATCCAACATTTGTCTTTTATTCTTTCGAGCATTATCCAAGAGGGAATTAATATTGGTTGACTAGTTTTACCTATCACCTACCACCTGCTACAATGTCACAACCACACATCAAACACTAATGGCACAAAAGTGACAAATACATCATCAAAATATATACTTTTGGTTGCTGGAATATGAAGTCATCATCTGCTACCTTCAAAACTGACGTTTTATTGAGTCTTGCCTTGGTGAATATTCTTTGAGCCAAACCATAAAGAGCTTTCATCAAATATTCACATTCCACCAACTGTTGGTTGTTGTCTGCCCCTTGCCTCTTGCAGCTTCAACAGCACCAATAATGCCCTCCCATGCATGATGCTATATCAGCAAACTCTGTTGGTTTTGTCTGAAAAAATATAGATAGATCAACCAAATGGACAACCGCATAACCAAGAAATTCAACCTATTAAAAAACCATTTTAGGAGACTTTCACTTCTCATCCTCATCACTTCAATAAAATATCAGCATTCAACTAGTTTCTTGAAGAACATTCGAAAGTCTCATCTGCTTGAATTTCAACACCAACTGCATTCTCTCCCATTAAAATGTGATTACATCTCAGATTTGATAACTACAAGAGCAACAATGAATATCAACATTCAAGATAAAGAGAACCAGAGACGAACCACTTCTAATTACCACAATTAACTCTCATCTCTAAAACTACAAGTAACAAAATCTGAAAATCAAATTTAACTTTTAATTAGAATCAACACCAGAAAAAGAAAAATATTAAATTATCATTCAATGAAATTTTTCTTAAAAAGAAAGGAAACAAAATTAAAAAAAAAAAAAAAAATGAAAAGACAATAAAAGAATAAACCAATTCAAAAAACTAATTCAAGGATTCAATAACCACTAAACCGTTACTTGAACCTGAAAGTTCATATATATGTAATTTGAAACGTAAATTTCTCCAAACCTACCTTCAAAAGATTCTCTAAAAGAATCCAAGTATATACAAATTTGAATAAACAGAATCCCTAGATCCGACAAAACATGCAGCAGTGGCAAATCTAGCCGTCAAACCGGCAACGGTTTCAAGAGTCAGGCTCCAAAAGTTGTAGATCTAAGATTCGTAAAAAGAAATTAGTGTTGAAAAGAGAAAACTAGGGTTAGGGCTAAGTAGTGTTGAAAAGAAGAAAGAGGAAGCTAAGGAGTGTTGAAGAGAGAAGCAAAAGAAGACCTGGTAGAAGTCATTATTGGGGTCATCTTCATCGTCTCTGAAGGCCTGGTAAAAGATCGACGGTCCAACGGCGAAGCTGGGTTGAAGCAGGTGCGACGACTGTTATGAAGAGAGATGAAGAGAAAAGAAAAATATGATAGGGTTCGGGCACATACTGAGGGTTTTAAGATCTCTAGATACTTAACAAATCTGTTTTGAGAAAAAGAGATGTGTTAAATTAAACACATCCACATGTGTTAACAAATTAACCGATGTATTGATAATGTATTCATTTTCAAGACATCGTATTTTATATAACTAATGCTTTAAATTTTATTTTAAATCGCTTTTAAAAAACCGATATACTGCTAGTAATATCTTTAAACATTTTTGTAATAATACCATTTGGTTTCCATGATGGAGACCCACAATGGAGACCTAGACTGGGTTTCCATCATCGTCGGAATCAAAGTCTCCATCATGTCGTCACTATCATCGAATCCGCACAAATCCAACCAGAGATTGAGAGAGAGGGATTAAAAAAGGAGAGAGAGTGTGTGCTAGAGAGATATAGAGAAATTGAGAGTGAAAGAAACAAAAAGAAAATATTAAGAATATAATATTTTATATTTTATTTTGAAATAAAAATATTTTATTTTAATATTATTTATTTATTTCTTATATTTTATGGGTAAATTGCACAAACCTCCCTAAGGTTTGATGAAATTATACAAATAAGATAATGTTTGAAAAACTCGCACTACCCTCCCCTAAGCTTTTTGAAACTTAATACAAACCTCTCCTGTCGTCAGTTGACCGTTAGTTAACCACAGTTACATCAAAATTTTGAAGGGTAAAAGAGTAAATTCAAAACTAATAAATATTTTAATTAAAATATTATTTTTAATTAATAAAATAATAATATTTTTTTTTTCAAAAATCATCATCTTCTATCTCTCATCATCCCCCATCTTCATTTTCATCATCTACCTCTAATCTTCTTGCTCATCTTCTACCTCTCATCATTTCTACATTCATCCAATCATCATCATCATCATTTTCATTAAACCAACATCATTTTCATTAAACCAAAATCATCTTCTACCTCTCATCATCCCCTCATCTTCATTTTCATCATCTAGCTCTCATCTTCTACCTCTCATCATCTTTTACATTCATCAAAATCATCATCATACTCAAAATCTCATCATCTTCTACATTAAACTAACATCATCCAAATCAAACATCATACTCAAACCAAACATCAAAATTTTCTAAAAATTAAAAAACCAAATGAAAATTTCAAAAAAAAAAAAAATTGGTAATCTAGTCTTCATCGCCGGAGACCAGGCGGCTATCTCCATCGTTGGAGACGCCGATCTCCAACGATGGAGCGTTTCCATCGCTAGAGATGAAACCATCTCCATGGCCGAAGACGGCGTCTCCAGCCATGGAGACGAGCGGGTTCTGGTCTTCATGGGAGACCAGAAATATATATATTTTTTTCAAAAAAATATATAATTATTTATATTTTTAATTAAATTAAAAAAATATATTATAGTAATTTTAAACATTTATTGAATGATATTTTAGTCTTTTTATAATTTTGACCGTTGACCTTAACAATTTGATGTCTGTTAACTGACGACAGGGAAGGTTTGTGATGAGTTTTTGGAACCTCAGGGGAGGTCAGTGCAAGTTTTCCAAACATCATCATATTTGTGCAATTTCATCATACATCAGATGAGGTTTGTGCAATTTACCCTATTTTTATTAATATTTTCATAAAATTTTCTTTTTTACCCTCGCTGCCAAATGGTCAATTATATTAACCTAATGGAATTTATTACCGTCAGAGGTATTATCATCCTTTCGTATGTCTCTAAAATGTATTTTGGGTGTTTAATTTAAAGTTAGACAGTATTTTGAATAAAAATAAAACTACAAGATAGAAAATAGATAATTTGTCAAAAGTCAAGGTGTTTTTTTTAGATTGCCCTTAAAACCATGAATGTTCATATATATATATATATATATATATATTTCGAAACTGAATGTTGCATATTTTGATCTTTGGCTTATGTGTAAGCATTTGCATTGTCAATGTACTGACTGTTATATTATATGTATATTTCTTTTTATATTTAATTGTTTTATTATTTATGTATCCTCAATATCGAGCAAAACGCCACTTGGTGATGGGAGTTAAAATCAGTGGAAATTGGCATTCATTGTTGAAAAAACAGCTCACATAAACTTGATTCATTTCCCGTAGAATTTTAATACTTTCATTTTCATTTCCAGTTACTAAACACACCATAAAGGACTTTATTATTATTATTATTTTTAAATGTAGGTTGCTTAATCTTTTTAAACATAATTTTTATTCAATTATAGGACCATAGTTGTTATGCTTATTTTTTGGGACTGCAAAAATGGGCTAGTAAAAGCCCATAGAACCAATCCAATAAACTGACCCAACTACCAGCTCGCAGCTCTCAGCTAGCTTAGCATTCAGCTCTCAGCTAGCTCAGCTACCAGCTCGCAGGTCCCAGCTTAGCTCTCAGCTAGCTCAGCTAGCTCTCAGCTCTTAGCAGCTCTCAGCTAGCTCAGCTACCAGTTAGCAGGTCCTAGCTCGCAGCTCGCAGCTCGCTAGAGACAGCTCGCAGCTCGCTAGAGACAGCTCGCAGCTCGCTAGAGACAGCTCGCAGGTCCTAGCTCGCAGCTCGCAGCTCGCTAGAGACAGCTCGCAGGTCCTAGCTCGCAGGTACCAGCTCGCAGCTCTCAGCTAGCTCAGCATTCAACTCTCAGCTACCTAGTCAGCATTACTCAGCTCTCTTTATGTGCAGCTTATTACTAAGAGCGGACAATTAATGCCAAATCTTCCAGAACAGACAGTTACCTGATTTGGTCGTAATTCTCTCACCAGATATGGAAGTTGATTCAAATTCAAATTCAGTCAACCTTATCTCGGAATTTAAGGAACAGTTTCCTGATTCTATTCAAACAAATTAGAAAGTGTAATTAATTTATGATTCTCTTCCTTATTTTTCCTGATTATTTTAGAAATATAATTAATTCGGGATTCTTTTCCTATTTTACTGCAACCAGAATTGTAACGTCTTTTCCCCTATAAATAAGGGTTAAACTTTATTGTAAAAGGGGAGATCAGAGATTAATAATATACTGTCACTCTGCAGAAATTAAGAGAAAGACAGTCGGGATGTAGACTTATTGGCTGAACTACGTTAAAAATCTTGTGTTCCCCTGTTTGTTCTTAGTTCTTTATCATTATTTGCTTGATTTCTGTGTTTTCTCACATTGATTGCAGGTATTGGGCATTGAATACTCGTCGACTGAATTTCAACGTCGACATTTTGGCGCTAGAAGGAGGGCCCAGACTGCAATCTGTCCAGTTTTGATTTCTCAGTTTTCAGCAATGGTAAAAACCAAACAGACCAAGTTCGTGGGCTCACAGGCTGATCAAGCAGAGAGCCAGACCAGTCAGCATCAGCGCAATGCGCAGTAGATGGATGATGCACCCATGTATGCAGTAGGCTCGTCGTATGGTCAGGCAATAGGTATTGCAGCAGGCATGCCACCATTGCCCCCGCGCCAATCTGTTCCAGGCGCGCCAGTTGAGGGGTTGCAAGCATTAGAGGCTACTATCAGACAACTCGCTGATACTGTGAATTTATTGGTGCAAGCCCAGGCGCAGAACGCACCCAGGATCAGAGCTGCTGCTCCGATGCATGCGTATCAGCAACATGAAGCAATGCAGATGCCTGAAAGGCCAGCGAGGGATGTGTCACGACCTGCTGGCTCAGCTCGCTCCTCTAATGCGCGCCCTAGAGCTGAAGGTCGCCCTATTCAGGAAGAAATAGAAGTCACACACCCTGCAAACCTGGTGATAAGGGTAAGCCAGGATGGAAACAAACGGGTAGAAACTGGTCCTGATAGAGCCCGAGCTGCATCTCGGCATATGGACGAGGTGGATGAGCGACATGCAAGGTCACATCGAGTTGGTGGCTCATTCGGAGGAAACGAGAGGTATGAACCAGAACCCCACTCTTCAGGTCGCGACCGCATAAAGTGATATGAGCCTAGAGACCCACAGGTGGAAGAACTTCTTCAGAGGGTCCAACAGCTTGAAACGCGACCTGGTGCTCCAGACCAGTGTGAGCACTACGAGGAAAGGACTCCGTTCACCAGAGAGATTGAGAGGCAGCCTCTCCCTCCAAGGTTCAAGATGCCAAATATTCAGCAGTACAATGGGGATAGTGACCCCTATGACCATCTTGACGCATTTAATGTTCAGATGGACCTACAGACAGATAACCCGATGGTAAAGTGTCGCCCAGCTACTTTAGGGGATATTCCGCGGGCTTGGTTCAAGAATCTTTCAGCTCGCAGTGTAGGGAGTTAGGAAGAGTGTCAGCAGAAGTTCGTCAGCCAATACTGGGCTTTGAAGAGGCAGCTCGCACCACCCTGCCACCTCGCTACAATCTTTCAACAACAGAACGAGTCCTTGAAGGATTACATTACCAGGTTCAGACGTGAGGTCACTAATGTGGAGAATCCCTCAGATGAATGCATCCTAACCGCGATCTCAGCCGGACTTCGTAAGGATGGGAAGCTCTATGAGAACATTTACAAGTCTCCAGTGAAAGACTTGGGTGAGTTCTACGAGCGAGCTGCCAAGGAGATTAGATGGGAGGAAACCTTCGGCTTCAAAAAGTCTAACCAAACAGATGAACTGGGCAATCTCAACCAGCTGAGGAAAAGAAGCAATGGTGAAAATGGAGGTGAAGGTCAAAGTAACAGTGCAAATAGTCAGGTCGTTAAGAAGGTTAAGAATAAACCCAAAAGCGAGCGACCTTAGCATCAAGGTCGTTATGATAGCTACAACACCCTATCAGATACACAGGATAAGATCTTTGCAATGGAAAGAGAGAGGGAGGACTTCGGAAAACCCACTCCTATGAAGACCCCCGCTAAGTTCAGAAACAAGAACAAGTTTTGTGACTATCATGATGAAGTCGGACATAATACTTTGCAATGCTGAGATTTAAAGGATGTCATTGAGGATCTAGTCAAGAAAGGTCGCTTGGAAAACTATGTAGTGCGACCAGCGAACCTGTGACCTCGACAACCCCCAAAGCAAATATGATAGCAGCCCCAGCGGGCTCCCAAGTAAGACATGAATCTGCAGTGTATTCGCATCCAACAGGTCATGTCTGTAACTTGTAACTTTTTTTTTTTTGAAAACAATAAAAGCTTCGAACCTCTTTATTGTTTTATGATTACTTTATGGTGTTATATTAGCTGAGATTACAACCTACTGGATATAGCCCAACTCATTAAATATGTTGTTAGCTGAGGTCTTAACCCTCTAGACAGCCCCATAAATTTAGCTGTTAGCTGAGGTCTCAACCCTCTGGACAGCTCCATCATTTTAGCTATTAGCTGAGGTCTCAACCCTCTGGACAGCTCCATTAAATATGCTGTTAGTTGAGGTCTTAACCCTCTGGACAGCTCCATCATTTTAGCTGTTAACTGAGGTCTCAACCCTCTGGACAGCTCCATTAAATATGCTGTTAGCTGAGGTCTTAACTCTTTGGACAGCTCCATAAATTTAGCTGTTAGCTGAGGTCTCAGCTCCCTCTGGACAGCTCCATCAATTGTGCTGTTAGCTGAGGTCTCAACCCTCTTAACAACTCTACTAAGCAATTTCAGCTAGATATTTAGCAGCTTCAACTCGCTACTCAACATTTATCAACTTGACTTGAAGGGCTTACTCTATTCTTTATGATCTCTCAAACTCTACTATCGTGAACGAGAGCTTGTCAGACAACTTGTTCAGCTCTTTCTTCTCCTCGAAGACTTGAACCCCCAACCGCTTCATCGCTCTTATAGTGGTCTGAAATGCAATAAATAAACATTTGACCAAGAATAGTCGCCATAAGTCAAGTAATGGGAAAGAACTTGAAAAGGCATCATAGTAGATAGTAACACATTGGCTTTTACCAGAGGACTTTAGCTCTCAGTTCGAAGATCGCACTAAGAGCTGGGGGGCTTATGTTATGCCTATTTTTTGGGACTGCAAAAATGGGCTGGTAAAAGCCCATAGAACCAATCTAATAAACTGACCCAACTACCAGCTCGCAGGTCCCAGCTTGCAGCTCTCAGCTAGCTTCAGCTCTCAGCATTCAGCTCTCAGCTAGCTCAGCTACCAGCTCGCAGGTCCCAGCTTGCAGCTTTCAACTAGCTTAGCATTCAGCTCTCAGCTAGCTCAGCTACCAGCTCGCAGGTCCTAGCTCGCAGCTCGCCAGCTCGCAGGTACCAGCTAGCTCAACATTCAGCTCTCAGCTACCTAGTCAGCATTACTCAGCTTTCTTTATGCGCAGCTTGTTACTCAGAGCAGACAATTAATACCAAATCTTCCAGAACAAGCAGTTACCTGATTTGGTCGTGATTCTCTCACCAGATATGGAAGTTGATTCAAATTCAAATTCAGTCAACCTTATCTCGGAATTTAAGGAGCAGTTTCCTGATTCTATTCAAATAAATTAGGAAGTGTAATTAATTCATGATTCTCTTCCTTATTTTTTCTGATTATTTGGGAAATATAATTAATTCGGGATTCTTTTCCTATTTTACTGCAACCAGAATTGTAACGTCTCTTCCCCTATAAATAGGGATTAAACTTCATTGTAAAATGAGAGATCAGAGATTAATAATATACTGTCACTCTGCAAAAATTAAGAGAAAAACAGTCGTGGACGTAGGTTTATTGGCTGAACCACGTTAAAAATCTTATGTTCCCCTGTTTGTTCTTGGTTCTTTATCATTATTTGCTCGATTTCTGTGTTTTTTCACATTGATTGCAGGTATTGAGAATTGAATACTCGTTGACTGAATTTCAACGTCGACAATAGTTAACACATTTATTTTCACTCAGAAAAAAATTAAACACATTTATTATTGAGATTACTAAAAATTAAACACATGAAAAGGTTGTGATTGTCAATATACTATTGTTAACATTTATAAACTGTGGACTAGATGTTATGCATATGGATCAATTTGAAATGACATGTTAATTTATTTGTCAACACTTACACAAAAATTGTTACAGAAGTAACAATAGAACGGTCTACTTGATGAATAGGAATATACTAAATTTCATAAAATTTTATTCATTTGATCAAAATGATAAATTAAGCTGATTTATATGATTACAATGATTATGAGATGATATATTAATAATGTGGAGTGACAGGACCCATCCCGACTCCCCTCTCGCGTTCGGGAGAATTCTGTGAAAACTGGGATCTTTCTGAATAAAAATTTGTATTTACTGAAAATCCTTTAAAATAATTATCGTAATTCTGATAATTATTATGATTGAAATGTAAATTGAACAACTCTAAAATCTTTAAATTTCTCGTGTTGCCCATAAACTAAATATATAAAATATTTTCATAATATCTATAAAATGATAATTCATCTGTAAAACTATTTTAGAAATACATTTACGAAATCTGGTAACTAAAGAAATAATATACACAAATGCAACTGTTTATCATCATATGACCATTCTCACGATATGCAATAATCTGCACGAACTTGCGGCATATACCTAAAAAAATGAGTTTTATAAAGAGTGAGCGCTAACATCCAGTGAGTGGATATAATTTTTCAAAAACATTTCTAAATAAAACATAACATATTTCTGGTAACAATAAATACTTCTCAATAATTCATATAATTTTATATTTGAAATAATAAAAATAAATTTAAAATCTAATCTCATAATAAAACTGTAAACTTCTATACAAATTATCTTTATAATTTTAATAATATAAATGTAAAACTTTTATGGAATTTCTTTATATAAATCTAGTGTTCTGTAAATCCCTTTCTGTGCTACTCAAACTTAATATATAACATCTGAAATCTGAAAATCTACACCAACTAGTACCCGAGGCAATCTGTCATACGTAATGGGGATAATCAATACACACGTAGAACGAGGGATAATATCTATCATACACGTGCTGGACGACTTAGTGACTCTAGACATCTATCATACACATGTTAGACGACTCTATCAAACTTACTCACGTGATGCTAATCTGACTATTAGAGAGACGAGTACAAACTTGGTATTCAAAAAATTACTTTTATTTTTATTTTTTTCTCAAATCTTTTCTGAATATACATAATATCAAATAATATTTTTCATAAAACATAAACAAATATTTTTTTTCTCAAAACACAAAATCATATTATTTAAAATATTCTGAAATTTTTCTAATAATAACTCAAATTGAAGACACAAAATTTTTTACTAACATTTCTCATAAGTATACATACATACGAATTCATAATAAATTTTTATTTCAATCGTAAAACAAAATTTATAATCTATAAAATTAATTAACTCAATAAATTATTTATTTGAAATAAATAATAAAATCTGAAATATAAATAAATATAACTAAATCAATTTAATTATAAATAAAATTATCCCCTTACATAATTCCTTTATTTAGGGGTTGTTTGTTTTTTTATCTGAAGGCTAAATAGTGCTGCTGAAGTTTGAAAACTGAATAGTGATTGAAATCTGAACTATGATAAACATATATATATATTTTTATCTTTGAATATATAATAATATTGTTTGTTTTTTAAAGTTAAAATTGTCTGAATACTAATAATTTGAGATTTATATCATTTTTACTATTAGTTGTTAAATAATTTTATTTAATATGATACAAATAATTAAAATAAATTATTTAACAAATATTAAAAAATTTAAATATATAATATTTTTATTCGTAATTAAAATAAGATTAATTATTATAATAGATTTAATTAAATTTATATATTCAAATAAAAATAAATAAAATAATCTTAAATTGAATTACTATTACAATAAAAGTTGAAATTGTAACTTATATAGATAATATTTTGATTTCTAATTAAAATAAGATAAATTATTATAGTAAAGTCAATTAAATTTAAATATTCAAATAAAAATAAATAAAATATAGTAATCCAGATGTAAGAAAATTTGATATTGAGATGTTTAAAGTTTTTATTTTTCAATATTATTTGTTAAAATATTAAAATGTATTTATATAATATAAAATTAAGATAAACTTGGAAATATATTATTTTGAGAATGATAAATTTAGAATAATATATTTATAAAATTATTTAGTGATTTTGTATTCGGTGAAAAGTAAAAAAATATAATTTTTTTAGTGGTTTTTGGATTGTTTTAAGTGATTTAACCATTTAAAAAAACAAAAACAAAAAAAAAATCTTAATTGATCTAATTCAACACTATTAAGTGTTAAGTGTAAAAAAACAAACAACCCTTTATTTTTGGATCTAAAACGAATTTCTTTCTGATTTTTTTATACTCTTGGATCCACTCTAAAATCACATAAAACTAAATTAAGACTTATAAAAAAATTTAATTAATTTTTTGGAATCCTAATTCTATTAAAATAAATTTATTTATATGGATAAATCAAATACCTAAATATTTTTCTTTACTTTCTTCTTTCTTCTCTTCTCCTTATTTTTCTTCTTCCCTTTTCTTTTCGGCTTCACCATGCCCGTTTGCTTCTCCTTTTTCTTTTCTTTTATTTTTTTCATTTGCTTTGTGTTTGATTTGCTTATGAGAGGAACTATACATTCCTTATCCCTCGCATTTCACCGCCTCATGTCAGCCGCTTCTTTATATTTCTTTTTTTTTTCTTATTTATTTATTTATTTATTTTTTTAGTTGATCTCATAGCTAACTTATATATAATTTTTATTTAATGGGCATGACCCACCATTTATATTATTATTATTATTATTATTATATTACTTTTATAAAAGAAAACTCACCTACCTTTGAAATTTTTGGCCAACATGCGTAAATTTCATTTTTACCCTTATGACCTTTTTCTTTTTAATTCAACTTTCTTAATTCCTTTTAAAAATATCCTCCAATAGAATATTTATCCACAAACTTCTGTATTTCTAAAATCAAAATCAGACCAAATTAATAACAATAAATTAAATTTTAATTGACTTCTTAGGTCCAATTGAATTGGAGCCTTACATGGAGATTACAAATAAACTTCTTATATTATCTCGCAATGAAATTGGACTAATTTAGAGATAATATAGCATTACTCTATAAAATATGGTGATTAATCAAAAGTGAATGCATATTTTGCTTTAAATAATTGTATTGGATATGAAAATATGTGTTTATACATACATATATACATGCATACATACATATATATATTGTCACAGTGGATTCTTATTTGAAAAAAAAAAATGTGTCACTAATACTAACCGAAAACTGTATAATATCATTGAAAATGCTCTGATGCATGCCAATATATTTTATGGTGTGTTTACTTGATGGAATAAAAAATAAGAATGAGGAATAAATATAATTGTAAATATTTACTTGCATTAAAGTCAATCTCTAATGGGAATGAAATAGTAGGTCCCATATAAATTTGAGGTTGTAGAATGAGAATCTCATTTCCTTCACCCCACTTAGAAATCTCATTCTCATTCTCTTTCAATTTTTAAAAAGACTATTATACTTTTTATTAAAAATCAGTTACTTTTTATTTTTTATTTTTTTTAAATCAGTTACTTTTTGGTATGACATCAATTGAAGGGATATTTATCAACATATAAAATTTTGGTCGTGGTATTGAATATAAATATCATATCCTATTCATTGTCATTTATTTTAGGAAATTAAGTAATCAATATGGACAAGTTGGTGACTGGATTGACTAGCAAAGACTCCGTTAAAATCAAATGCTTAAATTCATATTATATTGAATTGTTTATTGGTTTGTAATTTTTTTTTAAGTGTTGTATTTTTTCTTAAAATTTAGGTTTAAGAAATAAGACATGATTGTAATTTACAACATCATTAATATGGGTGTGAATGGCACCCTGTATACCTTTGGATCAGGCTTAACTTATATGTTTATTATTATTATTATTATTATTATTATTATTATTATGGCTTAGAATCCTGAATTCTTCTACTTTTTTTCGCTATGCCTTGACTAAAAAATGTATGGATGAATGTTGAAATCATTTTTTTAGGTTAAAATTTAACATTAATATAGCCTAACGCTTATTATTATTATTATTATTTAGTCTTGATTTGTTCATTATTAAAAAAGTAAACTTTTGTGAGTTGAGACTATATTTAGGCACAAAACTAATCTAAACAAATTTTGGGTTTAAAAAATTTCATTCAAACCGTGGATGGATTAAAATTCTTCATATTCCTCCGAAATTTTAACAAACTTTGAGATTTTTTGGGTACTGAGACAAGGTAGTATATTAAATAATAGTGAAGAAACAATAAGGTTAATTTTGATACTAAAAATAAATAATTATTTGTGGGTCAAAAACAAATTTTCAGTTTAAAATGTTCATTTCCACCCAGCTATTACTTTATGTAAAGGTAAAATATTACTTATGCTACTTCATTCTTCATTTAACTTTCATTGTTAAATAAAAGGCCATCTAGCTTGAGGTTTAACGTAAAGACAACTAAATGGTAATGTTTATTTATTCTGCAAAAACTCCTTAGAATTTAAGAGTGATAATTGATTTTTTTAAGTTGATTCTAGAGACTAAGCAAATGTCAAGATTGTCCTTTTTATGAAAGTTAAAAATTAAAAAACAAAATGATAATGGAGAAATCGGCCACCACATTTTCTACTATGAAACTTAAAAAGAAAATAATGACAACACCAAAAATGATTAATAAAGGAGAAAGGAAAAAGGGTTAAGTTGAAAAGTCCCAAGAATCCAAAAAGGCGGATAGGAAAAAATTCAAATTAAATCTGCTACTTTTTATGGGCAAGTTATGGAAAATCCATATCATAACACAACAAAATTATTTAAAATCATGGCAATGTATACAAGACCTGCATGAGACCCAACACAAAAAAAATATAGCTCTCTTTGAAATGTGTAAATCTTGTCGAACTCCCCATCAAATATCTTCGCGAAAATAAGTTGGAGATCACAAATGAGATGAAAGCCTACATGTTTTAAGAGAACTCCCGCAATTGCTAAATTTTCAATGATTATGAAGCTAGTGTTCTTGCATTGCCAAAAATATTATTTGTAAAAAGTTATAATCAATCCAACGATTATTATTCATAAGTAATTTTACTCAACCAATAAGGTAGTCAAACGTTTGTAAGAATATTTAACTAAATCTAAACTTACCAGTAAAAATCAAACTCTAAAATCTACAACTTGTATTGACTTACAAAAAGTCCAAATCTACTTCAATTTCAAGACCACCACAAAACCTAAATCCCAAACAACAAACCACAATCTATTAGGCACAAGACCAACCCACCACAAAGACATGTAAATTTAACTTTTTGTGGACAGAAGACGCTACGGGAGAAAGCCATCATTGACGCGAGGTATGCTTCCATAGCTTTTTTAGACCTAAATTTTTTGTCTCGTGGATTGTAGTAGTGCCACATATTTAGTTCAGCAGAGCATCTTGGTAGTCTTTTAATCGGTTGTACAATGAACGTATAAAGAAAAACTTTATGAACATATGTATATGATTGAGATAGAAATTTTACAAGTGTTATTTCTTTTGGAAAGTTATTGACCCAATAGTTAGTTATTGACTCGATAATTTCATAATGCATTTAACTTCCAACCTTGTCTCCTTCATTGTCTTCTTTGGTCCTGTTGATGTTCGGAGACGATCAACACCCGGTTGAGAGTCGAAACTTCGCTAACGGAACGATTTGTATGGAGCTAGCTCGGAGACCTTTGAACCTCTTTTGGCCTTGGGAGGGTCGTGTCCGGAGTTGAACTCGTAACCTTATAAGTGTTTTTGGGTTGACAACTCCTACCATCGAGTTGTGTTTTTAATGTTGATGTTCGAAGACGGTTAATACTTGGTTGGGGGTCGGAACTTCGCCAACAGAACGATTTGTATGGGGTCGGCGGTGAAAACCATAGCGAGTTGAGGGGTGAAGACCATGCCGAACAATCCCTTTTGGCCCCTGAAGGTCACATCTGGAGTTGAACCCGTAACCTTTATAAGGTTTTTGGGTGCATAACTCCTACCACCAGTGGTAGGAGTTGAATCTCTAACCTTTATAAGGTTTTTGAATGCATAACTCCTACTATTATAAGGTTTTTGGGTGCATAACTCATACCACTAGTGGTAGGAGTTATGCACCCAAAAACCCTTATAAAAGTTAGAGATTCAACTCCGGAGCGACCCTCAGGGGCCAAAAGGGTTGTCTAGCGTGGTCTTCCCCTCCCCCCCCCCCCCCCCCCCACCTCCCTTTCTCCTCGACCCGTCATGGTCTTCACCATCGGCTCTATACAAATCATTTCGTTAGCGAGATTCTGACCCCCAACCGGGTGTTTACCGTCTCCGAATGTCAACAAGTCCTTACTATTCTACTTTCCTGAATTTCACTATTATTATTATATAGAGCTATGGATATTTAAATTTTTTTTTTAAAAATTATGTAGATATTACAGATATGGAATTTATTGTAAGAGATTATAAAATCTGGAAGAATTTAACCTACGTATTGACTAATGAAAGAGATTTTTTAAAAATCAATAATTAATTAAGCTTACTCAACCATTAACTTTACCCCTCAATTGAAGTTTTTAGATTGGCTTCAATAATTATCATTACAACTGAATCAAGAGCTCCAATTAAAAGATAAGGTGAGTAGTTAGGTAATGTAGTCAAACCCATTAATAAAAGGGAGATTTTTAGATTTAGTCTAAACAAAAAGAAAATATTGTTTTTAACCACTATTTTACACAAATTCCTTTTTAATCTCTTAAACAAACTAGTTGCAATCTCTACCCACATCACTCAAATTGCCTCTCAGTCAAAGATTCCTTTCAACCTTAGGCAAAATTACCAAAGAACCCTTCTTCCTTCTGTGACTACTACTCTTATCCTCCATATGTTTTTTCAGATTAAACACAAACTAGCAAAATAAGTCTCTCTCAGGAAAGAAAAAAAAAAAGAAAGCAAAATAAGTTTATTAAAATCATATTATTAATCCAACAAAATAAGAAAAAATGTAACAAACAAAATTTCGAAAATAAAAATATAGATTGAACTTGTTGACGTCCGAAAACGGTCAACCCAGAGATTCAATGGGCCCAGATTGCGAAAGTGGTAACTAAAAGGTATTAATGGTACTAAATGTGTAGTAAATGGAATTTAAGGTTGGTTTGCAGCAGTGAAGATGAAGGAATGTTGGCTGTAATAAGTATGCAGTAGTAATGGTGCAGTTAATGAGGAAAGGAGGGGGAAGAAGGAATGTGAACACAAGGATTTTTACGTGGTTCGGTGACTGTGCCTACGTCCACAACCACTCTGAAATGATTCCGGTAGAGTGACGGTATTCTAGTATTTTTTTGCTTTCTCCTTTATACAGTAAAAGTCTCCCATATTTATAGAGACGAGGAGATGACAAAGAGTAATCTATACGTTACAAATGATGGTTGTTTTCAATTAATTCTTGACATAAACCATGTTGTATTTATTGTAAAAGTGATGATTGTTCCTCCTGTGCACACGTCTGCATTTATTGCACCAAGAGAGGTCTTCTCTTCATTAAATGCATGACTGCCGCATTGAATGCTCCCTGGCAATGGTGTAGGTGGTTCCGACTTGAAATCAGGGGAGTTGGTGGACCTGGTTACTTGTTGCGTAAGTCATCTCTTGGAGCGGGTTATTAATTTGGCGGGTTACTCGAGGTAGAGGGATGCAAATTGGGCCGGAGATGAGTCTGTCTTGTTTCTGTAGCTCGCGAACTCCCGAGCTCACGAGCTCGATGGAACGAGCTGGAGGTCGGATCTTCTGGGCTTTTGCTTCTATTTCTGTCAGTCGGGTTTTTTCCAGCCCATTTGCTCAGGCCGAGAAAACGGGTATAACATAAGCCCCTTAGCTCTCAGTGCAATCTGCGGACTGGGAGCTGATTCAAAATGTATTTGGCGCCCGTTTGCGAGCTGAGGTGTCGTTTCATTCTTCGGCCTATAACCGTCGACACATGGCGATCATGCAGGTATCTGAAACCGATGGTACGTCTTGGGCCGCGCGCATTTAATGCGCATGTCTTGTAACGGACGCTGCACGATGGTAAAGGACCGGGTTCTGCGTCAAGTCGTCGGATCTGTGGCGGTTACTCCTCTTGCTAGATCGAACGACCAAGGGGAACAAGCCTGAGCCTATACAAATCAGACGTCAGTTTCATTTTCCCTTTTTGTTTCTCAAGAAAGAAATACAAACGCTTCTTCCTCATTGTCTTCTTCCCTACTTCCTCTACAACTTCTCTCAGAATCAACATTACAGAGCTTCAAACTCCAGCCCGAGCATACACAGTAAGTTTTCTGACTTTGCTTTTCACATTTTGATGGTTTCTGGTCTCTGGCATGATTCTTGTTTCCTGGTTCTGAATTTTGAATACTGTATGTTTGATGGCCGGAATGGCTTTACTTGTCAATGGTTTGCAACATTCGTCTGTGATGATTTCTTGTGCTTGAGATGGGGTGTTAGACTTAGTTTGCGACTTTTGACATCTTGTATTTGAACTGTTTGATAGCGTACCTGTAGCAATAGGGTTAGAGATTTAGATAATAGAAAACTTTTTTTACCTGATAGATCTGAGTCCTGAGCCCGTATTGTGGGTGGTGCGATGCGCGACCTGACGCATAGGGCTATTACTTTAGGAATTCTTTAAGCTCGCTGGGACCGATGTGTTTTTAATGTTTTGACGTCGTCCTTCTCTGTTTTGTAGAAGTCAGGTCGTTCGCGTAAGGCCCACCAGATAGGTGAGGAAGCTTCTGTTTCTGATGAACAGGTGGAACAGCGGGTTGGTACTTCACAAGGCGCGACGTCCCAAAGGAAAAAGGTCGCGAAAGGGCTTGGGGGACGAGCTGGGCCATTGGTTTCCCGTCCTGTAGATGAAGGGAGAGCAGCTCGGGCACCTTTTTATCATAATGCTTTCAGCGTAGATCTCCCGATGTTACAGAATTGGGCTCGGAGATTCAACCTCCCACTTGGCTGCCGAGCTAACGTGCCAGCAAGAACAATCATGCGGCCTACCCACCAAGGGTTTCATAGCAATAAGCTCTGAACATATAGAGTATGGGTTCAGGTTTCCTGTTCATAGCTATTTGATCGACCTGCTGAATGACCTGAAGTTGGCGCCCTTTCAATTGACGCCCAACTCTTATGCCCAGATAACTTCCTTGGCCGTTATTTTTATTAAGAATGGGCTTGGTCCTCCCACACCTCGCATCATTCGCTACTTGTACAGCTTCAAGGGGATCCAGGGGCGCCAGCCCGGCCATAAGGATGGTATGTACTACATTTCGACCCGCCTTTCTCCATATAAGGAGTACTTACCTAAGAGCAGCATCAAGTCTAATGTGGGAGAGTACAAGTCCCACTGGTTTTACGTCACCTGTTTTTCCTTGCACGACCTAAAAAATCGATCTTTTGTCTCGGAACCAAGTGAGTGCAGATTTAACTTGTTTTTGCTTTTTTTTTTTTTTTTTTTTTTTGACTTTCTCTTACTTGTCTTGCAGATACTTCTGCCCTCAAGAGGGATCCTACTGCTGAGGAGACTGCGATCTTGGAAGCCTTCATAGTAGCTAAAAGAGATAACGATGGCTCGTTCCCTTCGAGCTCCGTGTTACAAGATTACGGCCTAGCCCCTGCGTTTAATTGCGTGCCCCTCGATATACACATCGACCTCGGGGTCTGCGGTCAGAGGAACGAAGTTCGCTCGGTACTTGATCTTCCCCCATCTTTTGGGCCTGAGACATCTTCTGTTCATGAGATCGGGCCTTTCACAACCCCAGAGCTTGAACTTCCTCCTGAGCCCGACCTTCCTTTCGCTGCTGAGCCCGAGCTTTCCCTAGGAGGCATCTCAAGCCCGACTACGAGTACTTCTTCCGATTCCGATGAGATAGACAGGCTGATCTTGGATGTCCCTCCAGTCCGTGCTGTACCCAGATACGTGGAGCCAGAGGTCGTGGATCTAGATGGCACCTCGCCAGATTCCCCTCAGCGGGTGTCTCCTCAGATCGCTGAGATAGCTATCCCACAGGTTGGTTTGGCCGCAGCACCTAAAAACAAGCCCCAAAGGCAAAAGGGCAGAAGAAAGCTGGTCCTTCCACAGCTAAGAGGGCCAGAACTCCTACAAGGGAGAGTTTTCCAGTACCGGAGCCGGAGCCAGTGATAAGAGACAAGGGAAAGGGTGTGGCCGAGCCCTCAGCCCCCAAGTGTCGTAAAGCAACTGAGGTGGCGTGGCTTGAGATGGCAGTTGCTGGTGGAGGTCCGAGCATCCCAACCCTAAGGCGGCCTGAAGATCCTGAGGAATCATCATCCATGGACCCCGAGCTGCAAGCTGAGATGTTGACAGAGATGCGGTACTTTGACGACTTCTTACAACTTGTACCGCGAGCTCTGGAGAATCGGACCCCGAAGCTTCATAGGGAGGATTTTTCTGGCCCGAGGTTGGCACTTTATGCAGCTCGACATTCAATATTGGTAAGTAGACTCACTTTCTTTTAGCTGTCGTCTCTGATTCAACCCTCATGGACATTCCTTTTTGTAGATGAGTATGGCGATAAAGAAGCTGATGAAGGAAATTGAGGAGCAGCATAATGAGAGAGCTGCTTTTAGAGCTGCAAAAGAGGAGTCCGAGGCCGAGAGAAGATGTCTACAGAATGAAATCAACTCATTCAAGAAGAACGCCAGCAGCTCGAGGATAGGCTTAAGGAAGCGGATACAGCTCTGTCTTAGGAGATAGCTCGCGGGGAGGTGGCGACTCGTAAAATTCAGGAAGAGCTGGAAAAGGCTAAGGACGAGCTGAACGTGACTGTAGCGCGGGCTGGCGCTGCCGAAAAGAAGGCTGAAGCTTCTGCAATTAAAGCTGAATGTGCGGAGGCGAGAATTGATGCTGCAGTTAGGAGAGCCGAGACCGCTGGAGAGAGAGCTGAGGCTGCAGAAACAAAGGCCAGGGCTGCAGATGAACGAATTAGCTAGATGCAATTGGAAATGGCTGCAATCAGGGACGAGCTTGCTAGGGCACAAGAGGAAGTCGTCCGAGAGGGGAAACAAACCCGAGCTCGGATTGCGCGAGAGCGAAAGAATGCTGCTGCGGAGACCGAGCATGCGTTTTTGTACACAATCTGGTGACGCCATCCGGACATATACTACTCATTCTTCGGGCCGACTGCGATGACATCGATTCGAAGTTTCATGGAGCACGCAGCTAGTGCTCAGGATGCGCAGCAGGGTGGTACCTCCTCAGCTCCTCCCACTGGTCAGCCAACACCTTCAGTCCTCCCAGCGGATCCAGCTCCAGCTCCTGAAGGTCCTCTAGAGCCTCAAGGTTCTCCTGCTATAGAGGTTTCAGTAAAGTCCCAATCGGATCTTCCACCCTCGGACGTACCTGCCAACACTTAGATAGATTTTTCAATTTCTTTGATTGGCCTTGTAATCTTTGGATTTTTCTTCCCTTTTGTGGGGATTTTAATCTTTACTTTTAATTCTTTCATTAATCTCTGCGTTATATGGCGGGCTTCCAGCTCGAGAATGTTATTATGATTTTCCTGCACTTTAAATTTTGGACAAGTGATGGCATGTATATGTGGCAAATATGATTAAGTCGTGCTTAATTGTCTACAACGCGTTATTGCTAAGATTTGCTAATCAATCTGTCATAATCAAAGCATGCAAACACATCTCAATTGTGATAGTGGGCGAGCTTACAAGCTACTTATTTACAAGCTAGCAGCATGTTAGTATATGGCAACACTTTTCCGCGTAACCATGCAAGTACTTACAGTTCGTGGGGAGTGCTTACTCAAGTACGCTTACTGCGCCCAGGTTCTTAAGGGTTTTTAGTAGCATTTTTCCGAACTTTGATGACTACAACCCGTTGAAGTATTTAAGAGACGTCGACGCGATTTGAGAGCAATCCCTTGCATAGGAAGCCCCTCTCACGAGGTCGCGAGGCAAAGCAGATCGTTCATTTGGCAGGTTCTTTGAAATGATTGGAGGTCCCCAGTAGAACCCTCTAAGGCGTGGAGATCGTGACCCCTTCCGCAGGTGAGACCTTTTTATACCGTTAGCGGGTCCCATGTGGCGCCCTCCGGGGTGCTGACAGCGACTCCTTCCGCAGGCGAGACCTTCATTGCAGTTCATTCCACAGGCAATAGCCTCCCAGAGTGCAGTAATAGAGTTCCCAGATGGTCCCCTCCAGAGCGTACAGATGACAGCTCCTTCCACGGGTTATATCTGGATAGCCTCCCCTTCCACGGGATCACCCTTAAAGGGAGTCTATAATAAGTATTCCCTCGAGCAATATTTCCGGAGTATGAAGGTCGTAAGCCATTGATAGTTGCTTAGCAGAATATAAGAATATAAAAGAAGGTGGCTCGCGGATCGCGAGGTCGCTATAAGGAACCTAGGCGATGATCCTTCCTTTATTTGAGTAAGATGCCGCTCAAAGATTTGCAGAAATCTGGTACAGCGTATGTAATAATCGAGCCCGCTGATCACTGGTGTGAGATTTCACAGAGTAATCAATGTTAAGAGATAGAAGATCAGTTGTGGGAGCGCCCTTATTAACACGCATAATCGGTGGATGCATTTGTTGGTTACTCAATAATTTTAGTGGGCAACAGTGCGCAAGCTCTGGGCATGAATGATTCTTTAAAGAATTACAGAAGTGTCTTCAGGAAGAGAAGGATGATAAGTGGTAGCTCTTAATAAGCTTTAGCCTTGGAAATGAATTTCATTCGCCTTGCCCTTTATAATGATTACATTTTTTTTGTTTGACAAGCTTGCTTTCTGCATTGGACATTTTACATACAACAAACAAGTGAAAGCATTTTTACAGACAAAAATAAATTATGTATAAAGGTTATAGAGTGGGCTGACAGTTTTAAGTGTAGTAGGGGCGAAGGTATTCAACATTCCAGTTTCGAGGGAGTTCAGACCCATCCATATTCGCCAGGTGGTAAGCTCCGTTCTTTAGGTTCTCCTTGACAAGGTAGGGACCTTCCCAGTTTGGCCGAGGGCTCCATCGCTGGTCTTGCGGGCTGCGGAGAGGATCAGCCTTAGGACTAGGTCGCTTGCCCTGTAGCTTCGAGTTCGTACCTTCTTGTTGTAGTACCTGGCGATCATTTATTGATACACTGCTACTCTTAAGCGAGCTGTCTCTCTTGTTTCCTCGACCAAATTTAGGCTGGCAGCAAGCAGCTGATTGTTGTCTTCGGGTCGAAATGAGGCTCACTGTTGGCTGGTCACTTCGAACTCCGTAGAGATCATAGCTTCTGAACCATACACCATGGAGAATGAGGTCTCCCCCATGGAGCCGCGAGCTGTTGTTCTGTAGGCCCAGAGTACTTTCTGTAACTCGTCCACCCAAGCCCATTTCCTTGCTTCGAGCTTGGTCTTCAAAGCCTGTTTAATGATCTTGTTCACAGCCTCGACCTGACCGTTTGCTTAAGGGTAATCTACAACGGAAAAACTCTTGACTATCCCGAGCTCGTTGCAGAAGTCGATGAACTGCTCGCTGGTGAATTGCGTCCCATTGTCTGTTACGGGCTGTTGAGGGATTCCGAACCTGTATATAATGTTGCTCCACACAAACTTCTCTATCTTCGAGGTGGAGATCTCTGCTGCGACCTCTTGGCTTCGGCCCACTTGGTGAAGTAATCTACAGCCACTACTGCGTGCTTGCAGCTTCCTTGTGCTGTTGGCAAAGGTCCGATGATGTCCATTCCCCAGATCGCGAAAAACCATGGACTGACCATCTGTTGAAGGTAGGTCGGCGAGGTTCGTGGAATCTTGGCAAACCGTTGGCATTTGTCACACTTCTTTACCAGATCAATGGCATCCTGCTTCATGGTAGGCCAGTAGAACCCCTGCCTGAGCGCTTTTTGGGCTAAGGATAACCCCTCTGCATGATTTCCACAATGCCCAGCGTGTATGTCTCTCAGCACGGCTTTGCATTCCTCTCTATCAATGCATCGCAGAAGCGGGGCAGAGAATCATTTCTTGTATAACACTTCATCATAAATACAGTAGCGAGCTGCTCTTGCTCGCAGGCGACGTGCCTCTAACTTGTTGCCTGAGAGCTTTCCTTCTTGTAGGTAGTTCAGCAGTGAACTCATCCAGGAATTGGGGCAGATAGTTATGACCATCATTGCGTCCTTTCTCTCTATACTCGGAGACGGCAGCAACTCTACAGGGATGGACTCCAAAAGCTCTGCATCCTGAGTGGTCGCCAGATGGGTTAAGGCATCTGCATGAGAGTTTTTAGTTCGTGGGATTTGATTCAGCTCGACCCTTCGGAAAGCCCCCAATAACTCTTTGGCTTTCAGGAGGTACTCCGCCATCTTTTGTCCCCTGGTCTGATACTCTCCCTTAACATGGCACACAACAAGCTGGGAGTCGCTGAAGACTCTTAGTTGCTCAGCTCGTACTTCCTTTGCTAAGCGGAGTCCAGCGAGCAGTGCCTCGTACTCAACTTCGTTGTTGGTTGCTTGGAACCCGAATCTTAGTACGCTACGGATCTTATGGCCTTCTGGGCTGATCAGTAACACACCAGCCCCCGAGTTGTGCTCGTTGGAGGATCCGTCCACATACAACTCCCACATCGGGCCACTGATATCTTCATCCTGCTCCGGTACCGGTCCTGTAAATTCAGCAATAAAGTCTGCAAGGGCTTGGGCTTTGACTGCTGTCTTAGGCTTGTACTCTATGTCGAATTGAGCGAGCTCTATAGCCTATTTGAGCAATCTCCCTGAGGTGTCTGCCTTCTGCAGGATTTGTCTGAGAGGGTGCTGTGTAAGAACCTCGATCGGATGGGCTTGGAAGTAAGGACGCAGTTTTCTCGATGCTAGCAGCAGACAATATGCCAACTTTTCCATCTGCGAGTATCTGATTTCAGCATCGACCAACCTCTTGCTGATGTAGTACACTGGCAGTTGCGTGCTCTCCTTTTCTCTTACCAAGGCCATGCTCAGCGCGTGTTTAGACACTCCCAAGTACAAGAAGAGCTTTTCTCCTTCCTTTGGCTTCGATAGGAGTGGAGCTTGTCCCATGTATTCCTTCAGCCGTTGAAATGCTTCTTCGCACTGTTCAGTCCATTCAAAATTCTTCACCTTCTTTATCGCTTCGAAGAAAGGCATGCACTTGTCGGTGGCTTTTGAAATAAACCGGCTGAGGGCCGCGACCTGACCATTGAGGCTCTGCACATCTTTCACTTGGGTTCTCATCTCTATGAGCGCTTTAATCTTTTCTGGATTCGCCTCTATTCCTCTGATATTAACCATGAAACTGAGGAACTTACCCGACGCCACTCCAAAGGCGTATTTCAGCGGGTTCAGCTTCATTCTGTAGTTCCTCAGGACCTTGAACATCTCGTCTAGGTCGCGAACATGGTCTGAGGCTCGCCTGGACTTCACCAACATGTCATCCACATAGACCTCCATTGTCTTCTCGATCTGTTCCTGAAACATGACATTCACAAGACGCTGGTATGTGGCCCCTGCATTCTTCACCCCGAAAGACATTACTTTATAGCAATACAGCCCCCTATCGGTAACAAATGATGTGTGCTCCTCATCAGCTGGGCTTATAGGGATCTGATTGTAGCCTGAGTATGCGTCCATGAAGCTTAGAAGCTGGTGCTCGGCCGTTGCGTCTACCAACTGGTCAATCCTGGGCAACGGAAAACTGTCCTTCGGGCAGACCTTATTCAGGTCGATGAAGTTTATACATGTCCTCCACTTCCCGTTTTTCTTCTTCACAAGGACTGGATTCCCCACCCAAACGGGGTAATGGGCTTCTCGGATGAACCCGTTGGCTAGCAGCTTCTCCACTTCCTCTTTAAGGGCTGTGTAGCATTCTGGAATCATTTGCCTCCTCTTCTGGCGGACCGGCCTCTGCTAGGGATCTATGTTCAATCTGTGGCTCATAACTTCAAAATCTATCCCCACCATGTCTTCATGGTTCCAGGCGAAGACGTTGAGGTTCATCTTTAGGAAGTCAGTGAGCTCAGCTTTGACTTTTGGCAATAGGTCTCACCCCACCTTCAGGCATCTCTCCGGATCCGTCTCACTGACCTGTACATCCTCCAGATCTTCGACTGGTCCTGTGGCTCGATCTGCGTCCACCTCGCGAGGATCGAGGTCGCTGTTCACTCCAGTTTCAAAGACAGCTCGAGGTTCGCTACATGAAACTACATCCACCTTCTTGCCTCGGACTCCCATTTTAACTGCATCTTCATAGCATTGTCTGGCTAATCGCTGCTCTCCCCTGACACAACCAATACCAGTAGGAGTTGAGAACTTTATTGTTAGCGTCCTGGTGGATGTTACCATGTTCAGATCGTTCATAGAAGGTCGTCCCAGGACCACGTTATAGGCTGATGGGCTGCTGATGATTAGGAAGTCAGTGAGAACAGTAGCTTGCCGTCCTGGTTCTCCAAGGGTGAGGGGCAGCTTGATCTGGCCTACTGGTACTACCGCATCCCCGGTGAAACCATAGAGGAGTTCTGGTGAGGGCGTCAGCTGCTCGGTTCCTAGCCCCATCTGGTCGTAGCAATCTTTGTACATCACGTTGACCGAGCTGCCCGTGTCAATCATTATTCGTCGCACTTCAATATTGCTGATCTAGGCTCGGATGACTATGGCATCATTATGGGGCTAGTGCACTCCCTTCGCGTCCTCCTCAGTGAATACAATGCCATTTGAGGACACTTTGGCTTTCTTAGTAGGTCCTTCTACCCCATTATAGCTAGCCAGCAGGGTATGGTCTGCTTCCCTCACGTATCTCCGATGCGACCTGTTCGAAATACCTACCATGTGGGGGCCACCATGGATTGTTAGGATTGTTCTGAAGCGAGCTCGTGTTCGGGCTCCGGAGCTCGTTGTTGTGGCTGCTGCTTAGGCCGCAGGTCTTGATGCTGAGGTCGGTGATGTTGAGGCCGTCTACCCACAGGTCGCAGAACATATTCCCCCAAGCGACCTCGTCTGATCAACTCTTCGATAGCGTCTTTTAACTGCCAGCAATCCGAGGTGTTGTACCCGTTTTCATTGTGGTAGGCACAGAATTTTCTCTGGTCTCGGTACCTGTTCGGACTCCCGTAGGAGGTGGTTTCCCAAAGTTCTCCTTGTTTCTCTCTGCAGCGAAGATCCGGTCCTGTCTATCTGATAGGACACTGTAACTCCCATACTGAGCTTGACGCCGAGGTCGGTCCCGTCTTAGCTCGGGTCTAGCTCGCTTCATCACAACATTGGCGGATTGATGCCTCTGTTCACTCCGCCTGTCCTCATCTTGGCCCTTTCTCTTCCCTTGGTGGGAACTGCTTGCTTCACCTCGCTGATTACTGGGCTTTTTTGGCCCAAAGGCTTCTTCCCATCTGATCTCCTTGGCAGCTCTTTCATAGAACTCGCCCAAGTCCTTCACCAGTGACTTGTAAATGCTTTCGTAAAGCTTTCCATCTTTCCTGAGTCCTACAGAGATCGCTGTCAAAATGCTTTCATCGGAGGGTGCTTCAACATTACTTACCTCCTCCCTTAATCGAGTGATGTAATCCTTCAAGGACTCGTTATGTTTTTGGAAGATGGTAGCGAGATGGCACGGGGGTATGAGTTGTTTCCTCAGGGCCTTGTATTGGTTAAGGAATTTCCATTGACATTCTCTCCAGCTTCCTATGTTGCGGGCTGGAAGGCCTTTAAACCAGGCTCGCGGGGCGTCTCCCAAGGTAGCTGGGAAAACTTGGCATTTGACCAGCTGGCTGTCCGTCTGGAGGTCCATCTGCACGTTGAAAGCGTCCAGGTGGTCGTATGGGTCGCTTCTACCATTATAGGGTGGAATGCTGGGGAGTTTGAACTTAGGCGGCAGAGGTACTGTCTCAATTTCTTTGACGAATGGGACCCTTTGGTCGTCCTGTCCTTCCTGGTTTTGAAGTCCAGGTTGAGCCTCCAGCCTTTGAATCCTCTGCAGCAGATCTTCTACCATTGGGTCTTGTGGTTGAGGTCGCCATACGGAGCCCTGCCTACCGGTACTTTCCTGCCCTCCCAACCGGTGACCTCGCGGCCTATGCGCCTCATTGATATCTTCTACCTGAACAGCTCCTCTTCGCAACTCAGGTTCGTGGCCGCCCCGGTACTCACAGGCTTGCTCGTATCCGCGACTACCTTCCACATGTCTGGTCACCTTCATGGTCCACCCTCACTCTTATGTCAGTTGGGTGAGGGGGATAAGTTCTCTCCTGCACATACCTTCCTCTTCTCCTTGGATTCAGGTTCGAAGAGTGAACAGACTCCTCGGACAGCGACCTGTCTCTGCCAGCTGCTCCCTCCGGGGTCAGGATCTCTTCCATGGTCTGTCGGCGAGCTCGCCAGGGTGGCGCGACCTCGACCTGCCTCCGTCCAGTGTGGACCTGAACCTCAACCAACGCCCTAACTGTCTCAGTCAGCTGCCTTACTGTATCCTTCCAGGGCTTGCTGAAGTTGTCGCCACTCCTGAATGGCCTCTTCTTCGGTAGGTCGGGGGCTTTGCTGGTCGTCCTGATCCTCAGGTCGCTCGTCCACCATACCAACATTTCTTGTCGTCCTTGCTCTAACCATTGTGAATCGATGAAATATAAACGGTCACAACAAAGTCAACTGGAGAAAAGTTACCAGGTCGTTGTTGGGCCTTCCTTCTAGCGCCAAAAGATGTTGATGTCCGGAAACGGTCAACCCAGAGATTCAATGGGCCCAGACTACGAAGGTGGTAACTAAAAGGTATTAATGGTACTAAATGTGTAGTAAATGGAATTTAAGGTTGGTCTGGAGCAGTGAAGATGAAGGAATGTTGGCTATAATAAGTATGCAGTAGTAATGGTGCAGTTAATGAGGAAATGAGGGGGAAGAAGGAATGTGAACATAAGGATTTTTACGTGGTTCGACGACTGTGCCTACGTCCACGGTCACTCTGAAATGATCCCGGCAGAGTGACGGTATTCTAGTATTTTTTTGCTCTCTCCTTTATACAGTAAAAGTCTCCCCTATTTATAGAGAATGGGAGGTGACAAAAAGTAATCTATACGTTACAAATGATGGTTGTTTTCAACTAATCCTGACATAAACCATGTTGTATTTATTGTAAATGTGATGATTGTTCCTCCTGTGCACACGTCTGCATTTATTGCACCAGGAGAGGTCTTCTTTCATTAAATGCATGACTGCCATATTTAATGCTCCCTGGCAATGGTGTAGGTAGTTGCGGCTTGAAATCAGGGGAGTTGGTGGACTTGGTTACTTGCTGCGTAAGTCATCTCCTGGAGCGGGCTATTAATTTGGAGGGGTTACTCGAGGTAGAGGGATGCAGATTGGGCCGGAGATGAGTCTGTCTTGTTTCTGTAGCTCGCGAACTCCCGAGCTCACGAGCTAGAGGTCGGATCTTCTGAGCTTTTGCTTTTGTTTCTGTCAGTCGGGCTTTTTCCAACCCATTTGCTCAGGTTGAGAAAACAGGTATAACAGAACTAAATAATAATATGTGATAATAGGCAACTAAATCCTAAAAGCGGTAATCTCATACTTTAAATGTAAATTAATAAATAAATAAATCAAATAGTGAGAGTTGATATGTTTCCAATACAGAATTTCCTATTGATTGTTATAATTTGTAAGTTATGTGATCTTGATTTTTAATTAAAATAATTAGAAGGGCTCATTAAAAATTATTGTATTTATTGTATAAAAAATTACATTTAATATATGAATACATTTAAGTGGCTACTTGGGGCATGGCCCCTATGGGCCCTCCACGGCTCTACCCTGGTAGAGTTGAATTTCAAATGAGGGATAACCCTAGAGTGAGGGTAAATGGGCTTTTTTAATATTCTTTGTAGATTGAATATTAACACATATGCACACCAGTTGTTTAATAAAAATCTCAAGCCAACTTCTGTCACAAATCCTAATCACAATAGTCAATCTAGATTTTTGAAACATTTGTCAAAATTGAGACAAGTGTTTTAGTGTTACACTACAATATGTGAATGATCAACCAAGATTTGAGGCAAAATGAAAATTAAACACATATATTAAAGATGTAAAAATAACACAAAAGATTTTTACATAAAAAACCCAATTTGGAAAAAACCATGGTTCACCCTTGATCAAGTTACAAAAATCCACTAGTCGATAAACATGTATATCTTCAAGCTTAATGAATAAGAACATATTCTTTTGAACTATCTTACTTAATCTATATTCAGGCCTTTTCTCGTACTCCTGTAAGACTTATTAAACGATTAAGGGGTCATTTATTTTTTTATTGGAAGACTGAACAATACTGCTGAAAACTGAAGATTGAATAGTGTCTGAAATCTGAATAACATGTTTTTTTTTTTTCCTTGCCTCTAAATATATTATAAACTTTTTTGTTTATAAAATTTAAAATTATCTGAAAACTAGTAAATTGACATTTATACCCTTTTTATTATTTGTTAGTATGTAATTTTAATTAATTTAATACAAACATTTGAAAATAAATAATTTAATAAATTCTAAAATATTTTTATGTACATATTAATAAAATTTTATTCATAATTAAAATATTATTAAAAAATATAGTAGCATTAGTCATATTTATATTTAAATATATTAATATATTTAAGAAAACAACTAAAAAATTGAATGTTTAAATTGTAAATTAAAATATATTAGTTCAATTCCAAGACAAATGGGGATGAGATGTATTTAGGTTTTACTTTTTAAATATATTTTTTGTAAGTATCAAATTTTTTTTTTTTAGTAATATAAAATTAGGATAAATTTGAAATTTTATTATTTTGGGGAGGATAGATTTGGAATAAAAACTTTTGAATATCATTAAATGATTTGCAATTAAGTGAAAAAGTTAAAAATTCTTACTTAATGTTTTAGTTGTTTTTTAATAATTTTAAGTTATTTGACCACTTAAATAAATAAATAAAAATAACTTAATAGATGTAATTTAGTACTATTAAGTTTTAAGTGAAAAAAACAAACGACGCCTAAGTATATATCTATAAAATATTCTAAAGCCCAATACTCCTCTTGACATGGGCTATGTTTACCTATCCACAAGCCTTTACTAGTGATCTTTGCGCTAAGTTGCACAACAAAGATGGTGCATGACCGAGCACACTCAACAAACATAACTATAAAAAAGTCATACTATAGCAGATAGACATAGCCTTTTACGAAGAGATGAAATGGATATGAACCAATTCTACCTCTCATGCACAACCACTAGTGAGTCTATATAAAGGCACTTGCTAGGCCATTTATAAATCTCTTTTAATGATTCCTATTGACTTAAGGAAGTACTTGGATCGATTAAAGACAACCCTATTAGATTCTCTCGGATGAAGCCTAGATAATTTCTGCACTGAAAGACGAGTATGCGGCGGCCTTTGTATGTAACCAATAACATAATGACAACATCAAGATCCTTTACACAAAATTTCAATAGTGGTATTAGAGTCTCATTACAAGAATGCAAAGTCGTATAGGACCGATATTACCAGTAAGTGATTTTTATTTGATTATTCAAAATATGATGATTATAGTATTGAATCTAGTGTATATGCTAGTGATGATTTAAATTATGTTTTTTAATGTAGCTTAAAAATGTTATATCAAATACTAGAATGTGCATAGTTCATTTTTTTTTTTTTTACAAGTACATTTCATAACAATTGGGACCTCTAAGATCAGGATATTAATGAGCAGCCTGACACGTAACACAATTAAACTCTACTCTTGCATTAGTGGGGGAAAGAGATCCACACAAAAGTAGAAGAACTACCCTCATAATTGAGAGACTTAAATGTAAATTATCCTCCCATATAGGCGGATTAAACAAAAATAGTCCACAATGTGGCCCTATGGTACTCAAAACCATGACCTTGTTTTTTTTTTTTTTTTTTTGGAAAAGCATCGGGCGTGCTTGAGGCAAGCAACGTGGGAGTTATAGTTCATTGTTTTTTAATTAATAGTTTTTTCTCGACTGAATATGTGATATTATTATCATTTTTTATTTTGCATTATTGATATATAATATGTCATCATGAATGTTGCATTATGGATATATAGTTGTCAAGTGAACCTAAACCAGCTTTGTGCAACCATATATGCCCCCACCAGCTCATGTTTAATAATTCCACAGCTCATGTTTATCAGTGGGAATCTCAAGGTGTAACTCATCACCGTTTTGCTCGACTTAATCTTGTCGATTTAGCAGGCTCTGAGAGGTAAAGAGATATGTGAGATCTCAAGGAATCTAAAGATATTACTCAATATTTGTTTAATTTATATATCTCAACTGTTTGTGTTTATGGTTTTAATAACAGGTAAAAGAGTGCTGGTACTGAAAGTGAACGTCTTAAAGAAGTTACCGATATCAACAAGTCTCTTTCGATATTAGAGTATGCTGTTTTCACCTGTAATAATCAGTTTGTCTTGTCGATAAGCTATTTGACTATTTGAATGATTTTCGCTGTTGGTTAAAGTGCTAGTTGTCCCTTACCTCAGTAACTGGGTTCGACACCCATCTGCTACCAATGTTTGTAATTTGTTCCCTTTGGGATTTGGCTTATAAAATGTTTTTCATTTCAAAAAAATAATAATAAAAACTTGCAGACTTCTGATTGTGAATCTTCTAAATATCTCCAATGGCAAGTCACTTCATGTTCCTTACCGTGATTCAAAACTTACATTTTTGCTTCAGGTAGGCAGTTGTTTTCGAAAATAATAACCTTGAGAACTATTTTAGTTGCTTCGTTGATGGGTTATATGTAGTGTAAATTACTAATAAGTGTAATGAATTACTTGATCTTATCTATATTGTGTCTTGCTGTAATTTTGTTCTTTACAAAATCATTTTTTATTTGGAGAATCTTAGTATATTTTACACAGAACTATCATGCCTTTTCTGTGTCACTTGAACTGTTGTTTATTTGTTAGGATTCGCTGGGAGGGAATTCGAAAACAACCATCATTGCAAATATCAGTCCATCTAGTTAGTGAGTAATATTCTATTCCTTTGTGCATCTTAAAAATTCAAGGTCTGGCTTGTCTTTACATCCATTAAGTTTTCAAAAAATCTAGGAGCTTCTATTTTTATCCTTATATCATTGTTTTACCTAAGAGGAGGAAACATTGATAGTTAAATGAGTTTTGAAACTTCCTATGCTTTTTCGCGCCCATGAGTTTCTCTGTTATGTAGAACTTGCTTCTGCAATAGTTGGAAGTGTGATGTAGTGTTTATTTTCAGGCAATTTGTTGCAAAATTCTAGTGACTCATCTTTTTCTGTTAAGAAAATTTAACTAACAAATGGTTGGGTCCCTTGCAGTTGTTCATTGGAGACACTAAGCACTTTGAAGTTCGCACAATGTGCTAAATTTATAAAGAATAGTGTATGTGATCTGTTGGGTTTTGTGTCCTAAGAACTTGTAATTATGTAAACGGTTTTAATAAATAATAATGACATATTTATTTTGTTCAATTTATATGCATTTATGAAATGTTTGCTTCACACAAATATCATGTAACATCCATGATTACTTATGTAATTTCAAACTAAGTATATAAATGTTATATACAAGAGGATTTAGTTTGAGATCAGTAATCTAAAGAGTCCGTAGAAAGCAAACAAAGCTGGGTATTTTACTTGTGGTAAATCTACAGTTGCGGTCCATTTTGTATTTGATGCGATGATCTTATCTGAGATCGTTCATGTGGCGACATGAAAATGAAGACACCTTATATAATAGAGATTATATAGGACTGGACCACGGTAAAATAAATTTCTTATTAATATCCGTTAAATAAAGAAATTCATATTTATCAAATAGATGATCATATATGGATTGATCTTAATCCCGAATATTTTATGGACTTCTATTTGTTGAGTCATATATTTTGATTTACATGGGTAAGACTGTTATATATTTACGGTCAATAAACTTTGTACTTTGGAGATATGATTTAATAAATGGTTGGGAACATTTTACACAATAGTGGAATCCACTCCTTCTTGCGAGAAGTAGATGAGTAGTTCCCTTAAAGTGTTCATTCGGGTTTTGAATAATAAGAGCGCTCGACTTTCTGTTTATGATTAAACGGAAAGATAAATTCATAAGTTGTTATGAATATATTGTTCATTAGAGAATCAATGGTACTTATTGGAATCAGATATAATTAGAGAGATATAACGGACTTTAATGACCTAGCTCTAATTATGAACTACTTGTGGAGGATCGAACCATATGAAATGATTAAATCGATGGACACTGAAAATTCAGATTGTGTAAAACATCTACAATCTTGAAGTGCAACCTTTGATTTTTAGTGGAGTAACTCTAAGGTTAATAATAGTGAATTATTCAATTAAAGAGTTTAATTAATAATTCCGATATTATTGGAGCTCAAATTGTAGGTCCATTTGGTCCCCTTGCTAGCTCACAACCACATAAAGAAATAAATGTAAGAATATAATTGGATTGTCTAATTAATTAATGTCACATGGACATGTTCACGAATTATTTAAATAATTTGATTATTTAAATATACGTAATTATTTAATTAAGTGTTAATTATTTAATTATTTGTAGAGATTATGAGTTTAATTTTAAATAGTGTCATTAAATTATTTATGATTTAGAATCATTTAATTTAACAAAAAATCTTTTAATTAATAAAAATAGTAATTTAATTTAATTGGAATTAGATTCTATATTAAATTGAATTAAAGAAGTTTTAATAGGAATTAGATTCCATATTAAATTAAAAGTAAAGAGTTCTAGACCAATAAGGAATTTGATTCCATATTGGATATGAACTATATTTTCTAATTTAAATAGGAAATTGTATTCCTTGTTAAATTGGAAAACTCTAACTTACCATTATAAAAAGATGTTTTATGTTGGTAACCAGAGAGAGAGAATTTTTGACTACTTGAACCAAAAACTTTCATTAATTAAAAACACAAAATTACTCAATCTCATATAATAATCTTTTAGAAAAGATTTCGTGATTTGATTCTTCGAGATTGTGCCCACACACAGTTTCTTTTGTGAAAAGTCATAGCAAAGAAGATCGAGTGGTGAAGAATTTACGAACCAAAAGGGATCAATTCAATATTCATGTAAGGTAAGATTCGATCTTATTAATTTAATTATTGAATCGTTATTGCTAGCATCGATCGGGTATGTTTTTGTTTGGAAAAATTTTAAAATCTACGTTTCCGCATTAAATCCAAAATCGATTTTTCCCAATATGATCTTGACTGGTCATTTTTCTATATTATCTCTTTGGTTATGTCAACAAAGAAAGTAGTGTTTATTCTTGTTTCTTGGCTCATCATTTTAAAATTTCATTGTTTGTTTCCAAGAATGTAGCTCATCAGTATTGTGTGCTGGCATTTTATATAATTCTTCTAGTATGTATTGCATTATCTGCTATCATGCATCGAACTTGTGGAAAGTTACTTCCACTTTTTCTGCAGGCAATTGTCAATGAAGATGCATCTGGGGATGTAATTGCTATGCGGATGCAAATTCAACTGCTCAATGTATTCTTTTATTTTTATGATCGTTTCCAGTGATTTACTTCATGATTAAATGGATTTTAAAGGTGTATCTTTTCTCTTAAATCAAGGACTGAATTTGGAAATTTTAAAGGTTTATGAAGTTGGTTTTGACTTGTTATATATAGTAGAGAAATGCAGGGATTTTTGAAACTACAAGTTGGCAAAAGACAGCTTAAGAATTTTGACAATATTCATTCTTCTTGAAAAACCCATTATTCAATAATTTATGGTTTGGTTTAGATGTTGGCGATAAAGTTGATGCAGACAGGGTAAGAAATAATAAACGAAGGATCAGACTTAGGGGGTGAAACAAAAGTAGAACTTAGCTCTTTTTATCTAATTGATCTTTCTTCAGTGACGGCACCTTGCACTTTTGAGAAAGCAAAATTCGATAGATTGTCTTGTGTCATCCTTCAAAATCATAATGAGCATATTCCCTTCTCGAGTTTACTGTTTGGTATTGTGTAATCTCTTATAGCATTTTGGGAGATTTTCAATTGTTCTAACATGCTATGAAGAATTATTTGTAGAAAGTAGTATCTCATTTAAGAGGTTTAGTCACTGGAGGGGCTGAAAGTTTGGGTACTGATACTTTGGCCGTAAGCTTTTCAGGATCTTCAGGATCATCCTTTAACTGGGAAGGGCTTCATAGATCATTTAGTCCGCTTACACTAGATAAAAGGATGTCTCAGGTACTCCCTCTTCTGTCTTTAAGGTTGAGAAGTCATTTGTTTTAGACCTGTTATGATGGTTATATAGCGATACGACATCCACAAATAATTGAATCAATAACTCCAAGAAAGATTAAAACAGGTTAATAATTTTTTTTTTTTTTATCCATTGATTATATGTCAATCAAGAAACAAAGTTATAATGAACTTTGACCCAATGATTAGAACTCAATCAAAAATCAAAATTATAAAAAAAGAAGAATATTGACGCCACTCTCAAGACATAGATGAGAAGATGAGAGATAAATTATGATTTGATCGCCACAAGTATAGCTTAATAAGATCACATATTTATGGAAGAACAGAAGAGAAAATTCTTTTTTGGAGTTATTGATTCAATTGTTTGTGGGTGTCATATCAATATATACGAGGTTCGCATCAGTTGGTACCAGAGCTTTGGATATTAATTCAGGTTTGACTTATCCGTTTAATTATTTTTTGTTTTGTTTTCGTTTTATTTTCTTTTTTTTTTTTTTTTTTTTTTTTTTTTTTTTTTTTTTTTTTTTTTTTTTTTTTTTTAATTGCCGCACCACCCATCATCAATTTCTTTTCTTTAATTAGCCGCACTCTTATCAATTCCATCATTAAATAATATTTGTTGAATTATCCGCACCTTCATCAATCCATTGTATTATTTTCTTTTGTTTCTTGCAGTGTGTTGCACATTGCCATCCTTCATTAGTCAATTATATTATATATTTTTTTTCTTCCTTTTGTTTCTTCTAGTTGCTGCATCATCCACCAAATATCTCACTATTTTATTTGTTTCATCATCAATCTTTTTGTCTTCTTTTGTGTCTTGCTGTCGGTTTGTTTTATTTTTGCTGGTCTGTTAGATTGTTTTTCTGGACCATTTGAACATATTGGTTTCATCCAGTTGTTTTCAAGTTTGTTTCATTCTTGTTGTAGCCGCATAAATAATTTGTTTTGCCTTGCTATTTTATTTTCTCATCAATCTTGATTTATCTTCACATCTATTTATTGATTTGCAAGATTCATGCCACTTGGGGTTTCTTGAGTGATAAACACGTGAGTGGAGTGAAATACGTGAGAGAGTGTGAAGTTTTCTTTAACACTCTTTTCAGGTTTTCAATCAAGACTTCAGTTAACTAGATGACAAATCGTTTTGAGGAAAGCGAGAATGATGGAAACCAAGATAGCAAGCAAGGAGGATGATGAGATAATTGGATAATGAGACAATTGAAGACTGTTGGGCTTAATCTTGAAAGCTTTAAGAGCTAATTGAAGGCAATTGGAGGCAAACTTGAGTTAATTGGGCTTTAAATAATTTGGACTGAATTTTATTTTAATTGTAATGGTTTTTTTAAAATTAAGTTAGTACATTTAATGTTATGTTGGGTCTTAATTTATGTAATGGGCTGAGCTGATACATTTAATTAACTTAAGCCCATGTTTAATTATTTTAAGCTCATGAGTATGTCTAGTGAGCTCAATTGTTAGGGGGTTAGAGTTTCATGTTATATTTTATTTTTTTGCTTATAAAAAAACTTGCAACCCTAAGCAAAAAGTTGAATGAGAGGAATAAAAATGCAACTAGTTATGTTTTAATGAGAGAGAAAATTTTCTCTTCTGTTCTTCTATGAATATGTGATCTTATCAAACTATACTTGTGGCGATCAAACCATAACTTATCTTCCACATTCTTATCTATATATTGAGAGTGGCGTCAATATCCTTTTTTTTATATATATATATATATATAATTTTGGTTCTTGATTGAGTTCTAATCATTGGGTTAAAGTTCATTATAACTTTGGTTTTTGATTGATATATAATCAATAGGTCAATTTTTATTTTTTTATATTAACCTGTTTTAATCTTTCTTGGGGTTGTTGATTCAATTGTTTATGAGTATCATATTGCTATATATGGGGTTTGCATCAAAACCCTAGCCTCCTAACAATTGAGCTCACTAAACATACTCATGGGTTTAAAATAATTAAATATGGGTTTAAGTTAATTAAATGTATTAGCTCAGCCCATTACATAAATTAAGACCCAACATAACATTAAATGTACTAACTTAATTTAAAAAAACCATTACAATTAAAATAAAACTCAACCCAAATTATTTAAAGCCCAATTAATTCAAGTTTGCCTCCAATTGTCTTCAATTAGCTCCTAAAGCCTTCAATATTAAACTCAATAGCCTTCAATTGCCTCATTGTCCAATTGTCTCGTCATTCTCCATGCTTATTATCTTGGTTTCCATCATGGTTTGTTTTCCACTATGTCTTTTGTTTTTTGTTTTTTTTTTAAGAAGAAAGACTATGAAGTAGCCCTTGTTGGGGCTTTAGGGAGGGAAAAGGAGAAAGACATAGCCTTACAGGCTTTGGCTGTTGAGAATCAAGTTGCTATACAACTGGTATGTCAATGAGACTATTTTTTAATTTAATGGATTTGAGTTTAGCACATTTTGGGACATTGGCAAACAAATTCTTTTATTGCTCTCTGAAAATTGAAATTGATTGAAAAACTGCAAAAGGCATAGCCTTATAGGTTTTGGTTGCTGAAAATCAGGCAGCTGTGCAACCGGTATGGCAATGAAAAAAGTTCAACTTTTTTTTTAATGGATTCAAGTTTAGCATGTTTTTGGACATTAACAAATAAATGCTTTAATTGCCTTCTGAAAATTGAAATTGAATTTTAAAAAAAAAAATGCAAAGGATCAATTTCTTTGCTAGTTAAAGTTCAATGAGTTGTTGTCAAAGCGTTAGAGAAGGTTTGGACTGCATTCAGAATGGTCACAGTACTTGTATATAAGTTTTTTGGGTTAACAATCTTGAATTTTATATATGAAAACATCCATCTGTTATGATTGATGAAGACACTGTGATAGGAAGACTGAAAAGTTCAGTATTTTAATTGAATTAGGGTAAACAAAGAGAGGATGAGATACAAGGCCTGAAAATGAGGCTATGGTTTCGGGAAGCACGTATTAAGAGGGGATGGTCCAGGTGCAAGGTTAAGGCATCAGGGCTTGTGCATGCTTCCCCTTCTTTAGTTGAATGTTGAATTATGGGTGGCTAATGACTAATGAGATGTTGCCCCCACTTTATGGAGAATAGGTTTCATATGTGTTGTTTTTAGTTCAAAATAGTATCAACCATTTGGTAGAATGTAAAGTTGATTTTGAGAGCTCATTTAGATATTAATACTTTGTGATGTGTCTGTCCCTTACTTAACCTCAAACCCATAGAGCTCATTGTAGTATAGAATGGGCAAACTGGCTTATCTTAGCTATTACTTGGACCAACAGTAGCCTTATCATTTACACACATTAAAGTGTCAACCAGGACCACATTTTGTTTTGCACCACTCTTTTTCACTTTTGCTCCTCAAAAGTAATTTCACTCTGTTAAGTTATCAATCAATCATTACATATACGAGCAAATTACAATTTAACTACCCAGATAAAACCTAATTACAAATAGAGTTAATTTTTTACTTTATTATAATAAACCCACATGTCCTTAGCTTATTTTGGTTAGAGTTAATAGATTGAGGGATAAAATTTTCTTTTAACATTATTTACATTATTTTTTATTTTTCTTTTAAAATTAATTGTTCGTGAAAATTACCAGAAACATCCATCTAAAAATGGTCAATTTTGTTTTTACCCACTTGTCGACGTTGAAATCCAATCGATGAGAATTTAATGCCCAATACCTGTAATTAATGTGAGAAAGCACAAAAACTAAGAAGAACACAACAAAGAACTGAGAACAAAACCAGAAAGCACAGAGTTTTTAACGTGGTTCAACGAGTGCGCCTACGTCCACGATTGTTTCTTTAAAATTCTGCAGAGTGACAGTATGCTATTGAATGTCTTGTGTCTGTTACAATGATTTTAGCCCTTATTTATAGGGGAAGTAATATCACAGATCTGGTAACAATAAAATAGGAAGAGAATCATAAATTAATTACACTTCCTAATTGGTTGGAATAAAATAAAGAAACTGTTCCACAAAATCCGAGATAACGTTAACTAAGTTTGAATTTGAATTGACTTTCATATCTGGTGAGAGAATCATGATTAGATCAGGTAACTGCCTATTCTGGAAGATACTGCATTAACTGCTCTCTAAATGAACTGTTTACTGTCTATAACGACCTCGAGCTTGACCTCGCTAAGTAGCGAGTAGCGAGCTATGCATATGGCGAATTATGGACGAGCTTCAACCTGGCTACGATATGAGCTCGTTGTTGCGAGTTAAGAAGATTGTTGGGGTGAGCTGTAGAGTTTGCTGGGCTTAGAGTTGATATTTGAGCATTGTCTGATGGGCCTTTATATTAGGTTGACTTTATTGGGTCTTCTATTGGGCCTAAGTCGGGCTTTTACCAGCTCATTTAGTGAATTCAGAAAATACATATAACATCAGCCTCCCAGCTCTCAGTTCGTTCTGCGATTGAGAGCTCAAGCTCGCTGGTAAAAGTTAACTTGAATTTCTGCTACGCGCCTTTTCAAATTCAATCTTATCAGTTTTCTGACACGTGGTGATCATGCAGGAAATAACTGAACCATCTTTGGCACATCTCGTGCCACGCGTATTTAATGCGCATGTCTTTCAATTGACGGCTGCATGATTATAAAGCTGTTACTCATGTTGCACCATTAGATCGATGGTGGTTACACAGCATGTAGATTTGATGGCTAGGGTTTGCGCTCGCCCACCCATATAAAGTGGTGGAGCCCCTTTGTTGCCTTGTTCACTTGTCACTTTCTTCTTGCCACCAAATCGTCTCCAGACTCTTTGTTGTTGTGCGTTTCACTGGTTTTTCACAAAAACTTTACTTCCAATCGTCGTTTTTCATCGTTTCATCAAAGATTCACGGTAAGTTCTTTCTTTTCACTTCAAGCCTTCAGTTATTTGATTTATATTTGTTGAGTTTATATTGCATTGTTGTTGTGTTTTGCTATTGTTGTGTCTGAAATGGTTTGAATACGTTGTGTTCTTGATGTTGAACTTTGATGTTCTGGGTTTCTTGTTGAACACGACTCTTTACTTTCTGATGATTTGATCCTCTGGCTTGTTTGCTTGCGACCTGATTACTGTTCATCGGTCGCTTCTTCATATGTCGAGCCCCCCCAATGTATGGGCGATTTGTAAATTTTTTAACATTTTAAGTCTATTCACTATGACCTGAACATGCTCCCTTTGCATAGATGTCTTCAAGCGGAGCTCGCGATGAAACAATTCGAGGTAGGGAGACTCATGAGCAGGATGAGGCTCTGACACAAGCTCGCAAGGAAAGAAAAGCTCGCGAGACGTTCGCACATCATTCATCTTCCTTGGATCTTTTCGATCTGATAGAGCTCGCTCTTCAATTCCACATCCCTAAGGGTTGTCGTGCGTTGTCACCCATTCAGCGAGCCATGCATGCTATCCTCCATGGGGGTACGTCACTGTCAGTACCCAACATCTCGAGCATGGACTAAGGTTCTTCATTCATCATTACCTTAGCGAGTTCTTAAACACGGTCAAGCTTATGCCATTCCAATTGACACCGAATTCATATGCGCAGCTGACCTCGTTGACTCTGGCCTTCTTCAGAAACGGCCTTCCTCCCCCAACTCCAAAAATCATTCAACAATTCTACAACATCAAAGCCCTGAGCACTCCTAAGGATGGGAAGCCAGATGACATTTATTACCTTGCAGTTCGTCCGTCGGAGTATAAGAGCCTCTTGCCCCAAGGAAGCGCTAAGGGAAAATCCAACATTGGGGCGTACAAGACGAGCTGGTTCTTCGTCTCATGCCATTCTCTCGCAAATCTTAACAATTTCAGCTTTGTTATGAACCTAGGTATGCAGAAGGAAATCTCTCAACGAGGTTTTTTTTTTTTTTTTTTTTTTTTTTCTTTTTAACATTTTGTTTTGCAGAGCTAAAAATGGATAAGTCTCCTCTTAGTGACGAGGAGAAAAGGGCTCTCCAGGTGCTTGCGAATTCTGGTGAAGCGAGCATCAGCAACAAATTTGACATTGCCCTTCTCCAGGCTCATGGCTTTGCTCCTCCTGAGGATTCTTTGTTGATAAATCCTGAAGAGGACTTTGAGAGCATGGACGATGACCCTATACTTCTTTATGTCTTTGAAGTACCTGTTGAAGAAAGGGTAGACGCTCCTGTTTCCCAGCGGGCTCCGGCTCGAGCAGTTCCGGTTGTTCGATTGGATTCTCCTTCTCCTGCTCGAGCAACTATTCCAGAGGTTCCATCTCTATCTGTCCCAGTAGACTCAACTCCAACAGTCCCAACACCTGTTGAAGCGGCTCCAGCCCCAACTCGAACCTCGCCAGTAGGTGTTTCTCAAAAAGTTACTCCTTCAGCTTCAGCTTCTGGCTCCGGGCGAGCTCCAGTTAAGATGAGAAAACTTACTCTTTTGGAATTTCCTCCTGAGCGACCTCCTAAAGCCCCAGCCGCCTCAACCACTCTCTCAAAGCGGTCTGCTGAAGCATCAGCCTCTCCAGTTGCTCATTTAAAGCACTCGAAGCGACCTGCTAAGGCGAAGACTCCTTCGGTTGCTACTCCCAATGAGGTACCGCCTTCAGAACCGGTAGCAGATCTTCCCCAGGTTCCAACTCCCAACTCGCAACCTGGAATAGAGGTTCCTCATGCTCCAACTCCTAGCTCGTAACTTGGAACAGAGAAATGCTCCATCCGAGGTTCCGTCCTAGGAGACTCAAACTGGTACTAGCGGGCGGAAAAAGAAGACTTAGGCTAAGCATACCTTTTTTATGTTACGTCATGTTTACTGGAGCGAAGAATCTAAGGTCGCGGAGGCTGAAGGGACCCTATCGCCAACAATGCCAAACCTCAAAGTTGGATCTGAGGGGAGATATCTGACTTCTTTTCTCGATAACTAGCCAACAATTATGATATCTCACACAAGGGTTTTAGAGAATAGGTCCCTAACGGGTACGGCCTTGGACGAATACGCAGCTCGACATGCCATGCTGGTACGTCTTTTTTCCTTCATCTCCTGGCTCCTTCATTTTATCAAATATTAACTTGTAGAATTTTCAGGCCGCTCTTACATCAATAAAACAAAGAAGGGAGACCAGGTTCGCTGAAGATCAAATAACAAGGCTGGAGAGCGAGCTGGAGAAAGCTAAAGAGGAGATGAACTCCTTGATTGTGAGCGCTCGAGATGGGAGAATGTTCGTGGAAGGCCACGAGGCACAGATGGCTTCGGTGACCATAGCTAGACAGACAGCCGAAGAAGCTCTGCTGAACTTGGAAAATGATTTTGAAGCCACCAGGTCGCATCTTAATGCCTTGTTTCGCAATTGTGAAGATGAGCGCAACAAGTTAAAGGATGAGCTGAACCAGGTGAAGGACGAGCTGAGGCAGTCTAAACAGTGGGCTAAACTAGCCGAAACACGCGCTAAAAGAGTGGAGGTCGCAACACAGCGGATTGAGGAAGCCGAGCAACGAGCGGGGATTGCAGAGAAACAAGTCGAGGTGCTCGGCCAGCAAGTCAAGGCTGTAGTGTAGCGGGCTGAGGTTGCTGAGCAGCGGGCTGAAGAAGCCAACCAACGAGCTGAAGTGCTAAGATAGCAAGTGGGGGATGTTGTGCAGCGAGCTAATGCTGCTGAGCAGCGAATAGAGGGCGTACTACAACGAGCTGAGGTTGCGGAGCGGCTGGTTAAGGCAGCTGAACAACAAGCAGAGGCTACAAAGAACGATGTGTTGATCGCTAATCGCCACGCACATGACTCCTTCAAAGAATTGATGATTTTCAAAGAGAGATTAATTCAGGAAACAGAGGTGCAAGTTGCTGAGGCCAGAGACGAGATAGAGGAAAGAACAGGCATGAATTTCCTCTTCACACTATGGATGTCCCACCCTGATTTGGATTTCTCTATCTTTGGCGAAGAGGGACTCCAAGGTGTGGAGAGGTTCAAAGCAAGGGCAGCCTCATCTCCAGCTGCATCTAATGCAGTCCCTTTAGCAATGGAAGCTCCTGGCTTGACCCCCCAAGCTGAGCCCGCTGGTGTTGATGAACTGTCCAGCTCGTCTTCAAGTGAAGACTCTCGCCTAGGCCCAGATTCACCAGTCCAAAATTTGTAGCTTATTTTTTGCATTTGTAATCTTTTATTCAATTTGTAAAGGATTCTCGAATTTAATAAAATTTCGATCATTATATCTTTTCTGTAGAATGAGCTTGAGTTATTGCTTTCGTTGTAACACATTTTATGATCTTCCTTTTGTAAGTTATGAAACTTCATTCGAGCTGACCATAATATTATCTTGCCCAAAATCAGATATAATAACTCAAGTAATCAATTAATTCATTAGTTAATAAAATCTTTCAATATACACAACAGGTCAAAACCTCATTTGTCATATTGAACTGTGAACAAACTATGCAAGGGTACTTAACCACGCTTACTTTTTAAGGCTCTTATCATTTTCAGCGAGCTATGCAGAGACACTTAACCACGCCTACTTTTTTGGCTCTTGTTCATTTTCATTTTAGCGAGCTATGCAGGGATACGTAACCTCGTCTACTTTTTAGACTCTTATCATTTTCAACGAGCTATGCAGTGGTACATAACCTCGCTTGCTTTTGGCTCTTTTTATTTTTAGCGAGCTATGCAAGGACACTTACCACACCTGTTTTTTTAGCTCTTTTTTGTTTTTAGTGAGCTATGTAGGGGCACTTAACCACACCTACTTTTTTGGCTCTCTTTCATTTTAACGAGCTATATAGGGGTACGTAACCTCACCTGCTTTCTAGGCTCTTATAATTTTCAGCGAGCTATATAGGGGTACATAACCTCGCCTGCTTTTTTTTTGCTCTTTTTATTTTCAGCGAGCTACATAGAGGCACTTAACCACACCTGCTTTTTTTTTTTTTTTTTTTTTTTTTTTTTTTTTTTTTTACGAGCTATGTAGGGCCACTTAACCACACCTGCTTTTTTGGCTTTCTTTCATTTTAGCGAGCTGTGTAGAGGTACGTAACCTTACCTGCCTTTTAAGCTTTTATCATTTTCAGCGAGCTATGCAGGAGCACTTAACCACACCTACCTTTTTTGGCTCTTTTTATTTTCAGCGAGCTATGCAGAGGCACTTAACCACATCTGTTTTTTTGGTTTTTTTTTGTTTTAGCGAGCAGGGAGCTAATCAGCATGGAGCCCGTCAACTTTGTAACTTAGTAGCTTGAATTTAGGAATTATGTCAAGAGGGGACTGGAGCTTTCGTTTACTATGATAAGATTGAATTACATGTAACAAAGAGGTTACCGATAATATGGACGAAGATGTTCGACATTCCAAGCTCGGGGAACCTCAGCTCCATTCATGTTGGCCAAACGATATGCCCCATTTCCCAAGTTTGCTTTGACGATATAGGGTCCTTCCCAATTTGGGCCTAAGGACCCATCGCTTGGTTTACGGGCTCCAGGCAGGATAAGACGCGCAGTACCAAATCTTCTACATTGAAGTTACGAATTCGAGCATTTCTGTTACAGTACCTTGTGATTCTTTGCTACTAGATAGCTACTATCAACCTAGCTGTTTCCTTGACTTCTTCAAGCAAATCTAAGTTTGTAGCAAGTAACTGATCATTGTCATTTGAATTGAAGGTCGCTCTTCATTGCAAGGTAACTTCTAACTCAGTTGGGATCATGGTCTCAGACCCATACACCATTGAAAAGGGTATTTCGCCTGTGGTGCTACGAGCTGTGGTTCTGTAAGCCTATAATACCTTTTGAAGCTCGTCTACCCACGCTCCTTTCTTTGCTTCCAGTTTCGTCTTCTAGGTCTGCCTTATAATCTTGTTCACAGCTTCAACTTGGTCATTGGCTTGTGGATGGTCCACTGTTGAGAAGCTCTTGATTATCTTCAGGTCGCTACAGAACTTGAGAAATTGTTCGATGCTGAATTGGGTCCCATTGTCTGTCACGATCTGCTATGGGACTCTAAATCTGCAAATAATATTATTCCACACAAATTTTTCAATCTTTGTAGTGGAAATTTCAGCTAACTCCTTAACTTCTGCCCACTTTGTGAAATAGTCAACAGCGACCACAGCGTGCTTACATCTTCCACGAGCTGTTGACAGGGGTCTGATCAAATCCATCCCCCAAATTGCAAAGGGCCACGAGTTCACCATTTGTTGGAGATAAACCGGTGGAGCTCACGGAACTTGGGTGAACCTTTGGCATTTATCACACTTCTTTACCATGTCAGTGGCGTCCTACTTCATAGTGGGCCAATAGAAACCCTGATGAAGTACCTTTTGAGCTAAAGAGAGCCCCTTAGCATGATTCCCACAATGACCTTCATGTATTTGCCTCATCACCGCCTCACAGTCTTGGCCATCAATACATCTCAAAAGTGGAGCTGAAAATCCCTTCTTATACAGCACATCATCGTAGATGCAGTACCTTGCTGCTCTAGCTCGTTAACGCCGTGCTTCCAGCTTATCATTTGGCAGCTTCCCATCTTGCAGATAACTCAAAATCGGACCCATCTAGGAATTGAGCCGTACAATTATAGCCATCATTAAATTATTCTCTTATGTACTCGAAGTTGGTGAGAATTCTACTAAGATCGCCCCCAGAAAGTCTACATCTCGCGTGGTTGCCAAGCGAGCTAAAACATCTGCATGTGTATTCTGAACTCGCGGAATCTGCTTCACTTCATACTTTTGGAAAGAACCCAACATTTCATGGACCTTCTAGAGGTACAAAGCCATTTTTGGCCCCTTGGTCTGGTACTCCTTCAGAATGTGGCAAACCACTAGCTGCGAGTCACTGAAAACCCTTAGCCGTTTAGCTCGCATCTCTCTAGCCAGACGCAGATCTACGAGTAGTGCTTCATATTCAGCTTTATTGTTTGTAGCCTGGAAACCAAACCTTAAAGCATAAAGGATTTTGTGGCCTTCAAGACTAATCAGTAAAATCCTAGCTTCAGCCCTCTGCTCGCTAGATGATCCGTCAACATAAAGCTCTCAGGTCGGACCTTCAGAAGATTCAGCTTCATCATCCACAGGTCCTGTAAACTCAGCAATAAAGTCTGCCAAAGCTTGGGCCTTTATAGCTGTCATTGGCTTGAACTGGATATCAAACTGTGCGAGCTCCACTGCCCATTTCAACAAACGACCTAAGGTGTCCGCTTTCTGAAGAACTTGCTTTAGCGGATACTGGGTGAGGACTTCAATTGTATGAGCTTGAAAGTAAAGTCGCAACTTCCTCCATGCGACTATCAGGCAATAGACGAGTTTCTCCATCTGCGAATACCTGGTCTCAACATCTTGCAGCCTTTTACTTACATAATATACTGGAAGCTGCATCTTTTCTTCTTCGCTCACCAATGGAGCACTTAAAGTTTGCTAGGACACTCCCAAGTATAGGGTAAACTTTTCTCCTGCTGGAAAGCTATTTCACACTGTTCGGTCCACTCAAAGTTCTTTGCTTTCCTCAAAACATCAAAGAAATGAACACATTTATCTGTAGCTTTTGAGATGAACTTGTTTAATGCCACGACCTGGCCATTAAGGCTTTGCACATCTTTCACCCTAGTAGGCGACCTCATGTCGATCAGTGCTTTGATTTTCTCAGGATTGGCTTCAATGCCCCTACTGTTCACCATAAAACCTAGAAACTTTCCAGAAGCTACTCTAAATGCGCACTTGTGCGGATTCAGCTTCATTTGGTAGCTCCTCAGAATCTGAAACATCTCTTCCAGATCGCACACATGATCACCTATCTGCTTTGACTTTACTAGCATATCATCAACATAGACCTCCATGGTCCTTCCAATCTACTCTTCAAACAACATATTTACCAAGCGTTGATAGGTCGCTCCTGCATTTTTCAACCCGAAGGGCATCATCTTGTAGCAGTATAAGTAGCGATCAGTCATAAATGAGGTGTGTTCTTCGTCCTCGGGATTCATTAGGAACTGATTATAACCCGAGTATGCATCCATAAAACTCAGGAGCTCGTGACCAGCTGTAGCATCCATGAGTTAGTCTATCCTCAGCAGGAGGAAGCTATCTTTGGGGCACACCTTGTTCAAATCAATGAAGTCAATGCAAGTCCTCTACTTCCCATTCTTTTTCTTTACCAGGACTGAATTGGCGACCCAAGTTGGGTAGTAAGCTACTCGGATAAATTTATTCGCCAACAGCTTATCTACCTTTTCCTTCAATGCGAGATAATGTTCCCCTGTCATCGGTCTTCTCTTTTGGCGAATTGGTTTATAGTGAGGATCAATATTCAACTTATGCAACATCACCTTGGGATCTATTCCCACCATGTCCTCATGATTCCATGCAAACACATCCAAGTTCGCCTTCAGGAAGTCGGCGAGCTGGGCTCTCAGTTCTGGAGCTAAACCTCTTTCCAGCTTCAGGCACCTCTTTGGATCTGCCTCGCTGACTTGAACATCTTCCAACTCTTCGACTGGCCCAGTAGCTCAGTCTGCATCTACCTCGTGAGGGTCCAAGTCGTGACTGACTCCTTTCTCGGTCATAGTTCGTGGCTCGCCCCCCGAAACCACGTTCACTTTCTTTCCTCTAACACCCATCTTAATAGCATCTTCATAGCAGCGTCTGGCCAAATGCTGCTCTCCCCGAACACATCCAACGCCATTAAGGGTTAAAAATTTAACTGTGAGGGTCTGGGTTGAAGTAACCACATCCAACTCGTTCATAACAGGTCTTCCCAGGATCACATTGTATGCTGATGGGCAATCAATTATCAAAAAATCTGCCAACACAGTAGTTTGGCGACCTGCTTCCCCAAGAGTAAGTGGCAATTTGATTTGGCCCACTGGTAAAACAGTATCTCCAGTGAAACCGTATAAAGGCTCTGGCGACTGCCTCAATTGCTTTGCTCCTAGCCCCATCTGATCCAAGCAGCGTCTATACATCACATTCACCGAGCTCCCGGTGTCAATCATGATGCGTCACACTTCCATGTTGCTGATCTTAGCTCGAATGACCAGCGCATCATTGTGTGACCAGATCACACCTCTAGCATCTTCATCAGTGAATACAATTTCGTCCGAGGTCATCCTTAGCTTCTTTGCAGGTCCCTTCTCGGACATATCTCTCATGTGACCTGTTCGAAGCACCTGTGATATGGGGGCCACCATGAATTGTGAAAATTGTATATACCGCAGGCTCATGCTAAGGCTCGGGAGCTCGCTGGGGTTGCTGCTGTATTGGCTGTTGTTGACGAGGTCATTCTTACGGAGGTCGCGAGTATGCAGGTCTCGCTACATAGTCTCTCAAGCGACCTCTCCTGATTAACTTTTCTATGGTGTCTTTGAACTCCCAACAATCTGAAGTATTGTGCCCGACCTCATTATAATAGGCACAAAACTTGTTCCGATCTCTATGCTGAACAAGGGCTCTTAAAGGATTGGGTCTTCCAAAATCCTCCATGTTCCTCACTGCTGCGAAAATCCTGTCCGGTGAATCCGTCAGGACGCTGTATCCTCCATAACTACCTTGACGATGAGGTCACTCACTCCTTGGCTCTCTTCTCGCCCTTTTAGCAATTTGATTATTCGAGCCACTGTTTCTACCTTCTTCGTTCCTGTCATTGTTTCTCTTCTTCGTATGACTGGAACTGCCCACTTCATTCTTCTGATTAGGCTTCTTCAGGCCGAAGGTCTCTTCCCACCTAATCTCCTTTGTAGCTCGCTCGTAGAACTTTTCCAGATCCTTCACTGGGGACTTGTAAATGCTCTCGTATAATTTTCCATCCTTGCGCAACCCAACTGAGATCGATGTCAGTATACTCTCGTCTGATGGATTTTCAATATTCGCGATCTCACGTCTAAACCTGGTGATATAGTCTTTCAATGACTCACCCTGACGTTGGAAGATAGTAGCTAGGTGGCAGGATGGAGCGAGCTGCCTTCTCAACGCTTTATATTGGCCAACGAACTTCTGCTGACACTCTTCCCAACTTCCTACGCTGTGAGCTGGGAGATTTTTGAACCATGTCCGTGAATATCCCCCAAAGTAGCTGGGAATACACGACACTTCACAATAGAATTATCTGTCTGCAAGTCCATTTGAACGTTGAAGGCATCGAGATGATTATAGGGGTCATTGTCCCCATTGTACTGCTGAATGTTTGGCATCTTGAACCTCGGAGAGAGAGGCCGCGTCTCAATTTCCCTTGTAAATAGGGTTCTCTCCCCATAATGTCCGCGCTGCTCCGGGGCTCCAGGTCGTGTTTCTAACTGTTGGACCCTCTGAAGGAGTTCCTTTACTTGTGAATCTTGGGGCTCATATCTCCTCCTGTGGTCGCGACCTGTGGAAGGGTGCTTAGGGTCATATCTTTCGTCTTCTCCGAATGAGCCTCTAGATCGATGGGATCTCGCATGTCGCTCACCCACTTCGTCTACATGTCGAGCTGCAGCTCGGACTCTATCATGCCCAACTTCTACCGCCGGCTTCCATCCTGATTCAACATTACTACCAGGCTCGTTGGGCGCCCGACTTCCCTTTCTTCACGGATAGGGTGGCCTCCAGCCCTAAAACGTGCATTAGAGGAACGAGCTGAGCCGGCAAGTTGTGGCATTTCCCTTGCTGGCCTTTGAGGCATCTGTATCGCTTCGTGCTGCTGAGATACGTGCCCTGGAACCTTGACCTCAACCCTAGGCGCGTTCTGCATCTGAGCTTGCACCAATATATTGACAGCCTTTGTAAGCTGTCTAACCTTGTTCTCCAACGCTTCTTGCCTCTGATGCCACACATGCTGCCCTTCAACCATTTGGGCAATTGGAACTGTTTGGCAAGAAGACAGGGTCGGCATGCCTGCTGCAGCACTGATTCTTTGGCCATGGGACGTGCCTGCTGCATGTATGGGTGTGTCTTCCACAGGCTGTATGTTCTGTTGAGGCTAGTTCATGTGGCTCTCCGCCTGGTCATCATCTCCAAAATACCTGGTTGTTCTAGTTCTTGCCATGTCAGAAATCAAAGGATTGAGATGAACAAGATTGCAGTTTAGACCCTTCTTCTAGTGCTAAAATGTCGACGTTGAAATCCAATCGAAGAGAATTCAATGCTCAATACCTGCAATCAATGTGAGAAAGCACAAAAACCAAGAAGAACATAGCAAAGAACTGAGAACAAAACCAGAAAGCATAGGATTTTTAACGTGGTTCAACGAGTGCGCCTACGTCCACGACTGCCTCTCTAAAATTCTGCAGAGTGACAATATGCTATTGAATGTCTTGTGTCTGTTACAATGCTTTTGGCCCCTATTTATAGGGGAAGTAATGTCACAGATCTGGTAACAATAAAATAGAAAGAGAATCATAAATTAATTACACTTCCTAATTGGTTGGAATAAAATCAAGAAACTAGTTCACAAAATCCGAGATAACGTTGATTGAGTTTGAATTTGAATTGACTTCCATATCTGGTCAGAGAATCATGATCAGATCAGGTAACTGCCTGTTCTGGAAGATACTGCATTAACTGCTCTCTGAATGAACTGTTTACTGTCTATAGTGACCTCGAGCTTGACCTCGTTGAGCAGCGAGTAACGAGCTATGCATATGGCGAATTATGGACGAGCTTCAACCTGGCTACGGTATGAGCTCATTGCTGCGAGTTGAGAAGATTACTAGGGCGAGTTGTAGAGCTTGCTGGGTTTAGAGTTGATATCTGGGTCTTGTCTGATGGGTCTTTATATTGGGTTGACTTTATTGGGCCTTCTATTGGGCCTAAGTCGGGCTTTTACCAGCCTATTTAGTGAATCCAGAAAATACACATAACACCACTATTTAAAAAAAATTATTTTTAGTCCTTCAAACAAATTAATTTTATTATATATCCAAATTACCTATAATATCTCTGTATATTTTTACCCATAAACCCTAAACTGTTAAAATTTTATAAAAAATCGAAACATGAAATTACGAAACAACCCCTGTATATATATATTCTTGAAAAATTGATGGAAAACACTTCTATCACTAAGCAAACCAAATCCTCATCGGTTTTTCTGAGACCCGAACCCGATCGTGACCCGATGAGGCAGATCCACTTTTTCCGACCATTCTTTCAATGTTTCTAACCTTCCCAGAGGATCTCTAACAACTAACGAACTTCTACATCTTGCGAAGGTACGATTTCCATCTGAATGATTATAATTTTTTATTTTGATTTGCAATTTTGAAATGTTTGTTGTGTTATGGATGTTGGATTATGATTATTAGATTTAGAATATGTTGGATTTGATTGTGTTTGGTAGGATTTGGATTGAAAATGATCGATTCCGACAATAGCAGTATCGTCGGCATCGGTTGGGTTTTTGAGATTGATTTTTCATTTCAGTTTTCAAGTTCAGTTATTCATAATTGTTTTCCTTAAAAGTGAATAACTGAAGTGAAAAACCGAAATGAAAAACTGATCATGAAAAACTGAAGTGAAAAACAGATCTGAATAACTAAAGGGAAAAATCAATCCATTTTATTTACTAGTTTTTCAGATATTGTTAAAACTGATTCGATTTACAACATCCCTACTAATCTTCCTTACTGTTTTTCTTTCCTATAGATGGATTTCAGCTATAAATATAGTTCACAAACAATTGACACACATGCGAGTAGGAATAAACATATCGGTCAGAGATTGTTTAATAAAATAGTTGCCGCTCTTACTAGAAGAAATCTGTACGACTGATTCATAGAAGAATGCCCGTTCGAACATATTTTGAAGATTACTAAGAATACGATTGCTGCCTCCGTAATATTATGGGTTCTTGCTAGAGAGGTGGAGGTCAATAGTGGACGCCGTGATGAGATGTGATTTGAAAACGGGGGGGAGAACGTATAGGTTTGGGAAACATGAGTTTTTGTTGGTGACAAAACTTTCTTTTGGGGGCATCGACCATAAAATCTTCAATACAGTGCCAAATGACCAAAACAGTCTCCTATGGTGAATGTTTAATAGAGTGTCATCGAATGTGAGCTAGTTAGCCACGTTTCTTGATGCAAGAAGCCATATAAGCCGCCGAGACCGTGCAAACGAGAATCCAATAAATGATGAAGATCTTTTGAAGTTAGCGAATGTAGAGATCACTTTCCATCTCTTCATAGAGCAGGATGATAGGGCCACCATTGGTATATTCATGTGGGTTATAATTGAGAATACAAAGACATGGAACTCATTCCCTTAGGGCACATTATGCTATAATGTCTGTTGTACTATCTCGGTATGACACTTAATGAAGAGCGGATCAGAAAACCATCAAGAACCATTAATATTTATGGCTATATCTTAGCATTTTAGGTATAACTAATACCTTTAATATTTATTTCTTTCTTCTATTACGGCTAATATATAGGGCTATATGTATGTTTTTAGTTTAATTAATTTTTTATTATATATTATATGGGCATTACTAACTATATATATATATATATGTTTTTTGTTTGATCATTTTTGCATTATAGTGGTTAGTAGAGTTATTCCCGGTGTTAAGAGAGAAGATATCAAAAAATAACCCGTTTTTGCAAAATGATCTGTCAAGATGTAAGAGACGGTCACTTAAGAGAACACTGACAAAAATAAAAAGCTTAGATGATTTTCCCTCCCCCTCCCCCTCCCCTGTAAGTGGCGAACGTAATCTAAATTTGTCTCAATTATTTGTTTATTATAACTATCGTTATTTATATTAAAATATCATTGTAGTATAACTATATATATTTATATAATGCAGACAGCTGACATTGCGCAAACCCTTGAACCTACTGACGTCGAAAAGGGCATAGATGTAAACCCCTAGTCTCGATTTATAACTTCCTAGCGTTAGAAACTAGATGATGGAGTTAAAAGAATAGATTTAGTCAACGATTATCCAAATCGGAACATTTCGGGAATTAATAATCGTTTAGGACTATTCAATAATCGTATTAAAGAAAATAAAGTTAGATAAGAGGAAAATTATATTTTTACAAATAAGAGATATATATATATATAATTGATAATATGGGCAAATCCAAAAGTTAGAACGTTATTACATAAATGTCCATAAGTATTAAAGTATTACTAAGTGATTAAATAAGTATTAGTGATAGTCCAACAAATCCAATAGAAGCAAAACTTTCAAAGAAATAAAAGAGGAAGAGTGTAGTATTAAGCAAACAAGAGAGGGAAATTGTGTGAATTGGAAGAGATGAGGTCAAGAATTTCAATTATTGAAAGGTTGAGCCTATATATATGGACACTTATAAGATTTTTTTGGAAAGAAAAAGATGCAATTCAGTCGTGCAACAAGCAGAAGCCGTGAAACCGAAATCAAGAGCAGCTGTTGGTCGTGAATCAGAGCAAAACCGAAGAAGAGAAGAAAAAGGCACGAAAAGAAGAAGCAATCAGTAGCACAAAGGCAAGAAGCAGGTCTGGTCGTGCAAAACAAAAACAAAACAGCAACCAAATCAGTTCAGCCATGAGAAGCCAAACCAGAAACAGATTTCAGCATGAAGAAGTGCAGAGCATAATAGAAACTGGACAGCAAGTGAGAGTGGAAGAAGAAAGCCTATTCCAGCCTTTTTTAAACCTCTAACTCCCCTCTCTAAACTCTCTTCCAAGCCCCTCTCACTCCTCTAAACAAAAAAAATCAAGTGAGATATCATCTTCGTTTTCTTCTTACTTGCTGAAAATCTAAAATAAAAATTGGAAGTATGAGCTGTTAAGTGTGCAGAATTTTTGTTGTGTTGTGTTGAAAGTTTTACACTTAAAATTTGTGTAAAACCCTAGGTGAATTATGTAGAGAATTAGATGATATGTTGTTGTGTGTTAATGGTAGCTTAGGATTGTAATTAAGGGCTGTCATAGACTTGATTTAAGTGGAAATAAAAATCAGCATTCAGTGTGTGTGTTAGTGTGTGTGTTAAGGACTTGAAGAACAGTAGATAGCCTTGAGTTTAGATGATTTTGAACTCAAAATTTAGCATGAAAAATATTATAAAAGCATAGAAAAACATGTAGAAGTCAATAGAGGTAGTTTAGACAAAATTGGTCATCTCGAGCTCAAACCATGGGCTAGGGGAGACCTGTGCAAAACTGACATATATGGGGATGTTCTACACCTCAAATGATGCTTAGGAGTCATAGAAAACCATAGGTTTTGGAACGGATCAATTCCGATAAAAATTACGCAAGTTATGCACAAAATAATGCCGTTAGAGCTTTGAGAAGTGAAATAACTAGGTGAATGTAATTTTTATTGCATGGATTGAGTTTAATTGATCATAATTAGTTAAATGAAGCTTAGATACGAAAGAAAAACTAGCGTCGCTAGTCCGAAACGAAAAAGTGCACAAAACGTGCACTAAAAGTGCCCGAAAAATGACGTTTTTTTTTTTAAAATTTGACATAACAAACGATAGAATTTTTTGACAAAATTTGACGTGTGACTAGAATGTGAGATAAGTGAATCGTAGGAAAAATAACGAAGGAAAACAGAGCCCCGAGCAAGGGGCTGTGATGCATTTTGTTATAGGTTGTCAATGAGGCGAAAAATTTCGATTTTTCGTTTCAGGCCTCAAAAAATTATACGGACCGCGTGGGGTGATCTCTATGGGTCCAAAACTGAAACTTTTACGAAGAAATCGGAATTATGAAGCCTTGGTTAAGTTAGAAGTGATTAGAGGAAGTTAGAGTTAAGAAAACGCATTGTTTTGTTTTTCAAAGTTTCAAGCATTGTGTTAGTTGTTTAATAAGTGTTTGGTAGTGTATTTTAAATGAGAAAGTATTGTGTAGGTGAAGAGCGAGCTACCGAGGCCCCCAAGACTCGTGGAGGCACTTGACGCGACTTTGAGGTAAGTGTTTTGTCACTTACAGTTCTTTCAAGTTATTTTTCACTTCTTTTACGATTATGTTGAATAGAAATAAAAATGATTTTTAACTATCAACGTTCAATTTTCAAGTATATGGGTTCTTATGGAATCCATAAAGTGATCCAAATCAATTTTAAGTTGTTCTAAAAGAATTGAAATGAGAGAGTTTTTAGAAGTTCCAAAACTAGTTCGTTTTGTGCTTTTGGCACTAAATAGATTTAGTTTTAAAACTCATGTATATACCTAAGATTTGTGAGAATTAGCGCTACGTGACGATGCAGAGAATTCCGTCCGTAGTCGTTCAGATTATAGAAAAGTATAGCGCTACGTTACGATGCAGACAATTCCGCACGTAGTTGGTTATTTTATAGTTTGGCACTATGTGAAAATGCAGTAAATTCCGCTCGTAGTCGCCCAGAGTTTTAGCACTACAATTACGATGCAGAAAATTCCGCTTTGTAGTTGCTCAGTTATGAGATTTATCACCCTACGTGCGATGTAGTAAATTCTGTACCGTAGTAGTTGAGATATCGTATTAGTTTCACGTTGGCGTTAGTTAAAATCGCCCGTGATAGATAGAACACTCTGAGGGTATACATGGGGATTTTGAAAGAAAATATTAAGATTTTGAAAATATTGAAAATATATAAGATTTTAGTTTAATACATTGATGCATGTTATATTATACAATTTTGTTGCACTAACTCGTTTGATGATTGTGTAGCTTATTTAATATCCTTGAGCGCTGTCGTAGGATGGTGGAGTGACGACACTCTCTTTTTACATATACGTATATAGGTGGGAGGACCATACAAGACGTGTGTACATTTGTATATATGAATTGATTGTGTTGCATGTTGAAATGCACTTGCAAATTCAAATTGTATATTTGTAAATATTCATGCATTTTATATATGGTATATAGATATGTATACTTTAGCATTAGTCCATGCTTGGGTTTGTGAAAATCGTGATGAATAATATATATTTGTGGATAAAGAAGTTGGGAGGAATTGAGATTATAGTCGAAGTGTTTGTTTACTCGTAGGTAAATTTTGGATTTGTTGAAAATAAAGTCGTTATGCTGCCAAAATTTTTATAAAATCGTTTTAAAATGAAATCGTAAAAAATTCTATCACTTCCAACTGTTTTAAAGAAAACTAAATTTTTGAGTTTAAACGAGTAAACCGGCTAAGAAAGTTAGGGGTTCACTTCTCGGGTTTCTTCAATCTGACAAGTCGGGTTCAGGAAGTCCGTTGAAGTGCTCGGTAGGATTCTCCAGACGAGAGCCTAGAGAAGGTCTGGTTTGGGTCCTATCAATAGATGATTGGAAATCTTTTAATCCGAATCATATCGTTGATGAAGATGTACATAGAGTTGGCGACAGAGGGAGTAAGGGTGATGATGATGATGATGATAACGATGACGTTGATGATGACGACGATGGTTTCGATGATGGTGTAGGGGATGATGATGATTATGAGGTAGAGGGTGGAAGGGGTGATGATGAGGTAGAGGATGATGATAAGGTGGAGGGTCACGATGATTCGAATGAATACGTCCGAAGCATGCAATCCAAATAAGAGGATATCTTATTAGAGTTTCAAACAAAAAACACACACGATGTACGAAACGTAGATTCTAAGGTACGAATATTTTATTTATAATATTATTCAATGAATTTCCATTGTAGTAAATACAAAAGATGTGGACATGTTGTATAGTAGTATAGAGTGTGACAGAGAGACGGAGTCTTTAAACATGATAGATGAAGTATAATTTATTTAAATATGTAGGTTTTATTTCCCTGGATATTCAAAAAATAAGGAAGACTCTATCAATTTTTTTTTAAAAAAATTGTGTGCACTGTGTAAAATGATATATATATATATATATATATATGTGTGTGTGTGTGTGTGTGTGATTTTATTCTACAGGTAAAGCGGTTGTTTGAGTATATTATGGATTTACAGAAGACAACTCATAAGAAGTTAAGTAGGATGGATAGGAGATAGAAGACAACCTTGAAGATTGTAAGGGAGATAGATAGGAGGTTGAGACGGATGGAAGAGTATTTAAAAATTCACAGGTCTCCGGTTAGTGGGCATGATTCAGATGACAATGACGACGATAATGATGATGGTGTGAGCTTTGTCCGAGATGAGCACATGTATTGCTCGTCACCACCACCACCATCACCACCATATCAGGACGAGGGTGTCTGTCGGTCACCTATCGATGTAGGCCAGTTAGCCATCTATTAGAAAGAGCAGGAGGTCCTTCAGTCACAGGGTGTCCACTAGCCACCCTATCAGTAGGAGGAGCAAAAGGTCCTTCAGTCACAAGGTGTCCACTAGTCATCCCATCAGTAGGAGGAGCATGAGGTTACCACTCCTAGAAGAACTCAAGAGATGTATTAGATGTAGAGGCCGAGCGTGATCATGACCAGGTAGACATTGTATATCTATTGTGTTGTAGTCTGACACATAATTGTAAATATGTAATTCATGTTTTTTATTAACTTACAATTGCAGGATGAGGGCATCCAGGAACGGGGTAAACGAAAGACGAAGCCAGTAACACCTCTATAGACGCCATACACAGATCCTCGACTGACGAAAAAGAAAAAGAAAGTGACTCAACAGTAGGTAGATGAAGTGGTGGAGCCTATAGACCCTGTAGAAGTTATCTATAATGAATATAAAACTTTAACAACTTTGGATCTCAAGTATTGAAAAAAAATGTAATAATCCTTACATCCTAGTTGTTAATGTAAGAACATTTATAATAATGCTTAATTTTTTATTTTTGTTTTTGAATTGTAGGTGTTTGGTTGATCGTTGTGGATGGTGTGTGATATCGATCACATTGGTCACCCTCGAGAACGAAAACATATGGCTAACTAATGAGCACATCGATTCTTATTTGATGTGCCTACGAAAAAAATGATGAAATGAGGTTGAGGACCGTAGATACGTTGTCCATGACAGTTCTTTGTTTGTAAGTATTTACATTTTAATTAGTTATACATTTACAATTTTATGTCATGTGTCCCTGATCTTTAATAACATGTTTAATTTTTATCATGCAGGTTTTTATGATAGCATGTTACAATCAGCAATACGTTAGCAAGGGTATAAAGTTTGATTCGGTTACAACTGTTGTACCTTCAAAGTGGCTTGCATACGGTCGTGCAGATAGACGCATTAGTCCTATGGTGGCATGTTGATAATGTAAGTGTTGTTTGAAGGTTAATATTTATTATTTGATCATCCAAACTAATCCTATAGCACTGACATTTTCATATGCAGGTATTACTACCGTATAACTTGAATCAAAATCACTAGGTCCTATGTCAGGTGTGCCTCAGAAAGCAGAAAATAATAATATATGATTCCCTAGAGAATGTTGACATAGTCGAATGGCTACAGCCACTTGAACCACTAGTATGTTTCATGCCTATTTTATTGCGGTTCATAGGATTTTATGAAAAGACCCAGATAGATATGCCACCCGTGGATGAGCGGTGGAAAGTTGAGCGTCTTGATAGATTAGTTATGCCTCAGCAACCTGATTGGTGAGTAAGTTTATAACTGAATTAATATATATAGTCTATATGTTATCATATTTAATCAATTTATTACTGATACAGGACGAGTTGCGGAGTATATATGGTCATGTATATACGCGACCTTTTGCAGTCTAAAGAGAGTACATGGAAATCAAGAAAATCTGGTACCACTGCAGATGTCATTGCACTAGGCCAAAGATTACTAGAGACATATATATGTTTACAAAGCCAATGTATAAAGTTAATAAATTTGGGAAATGGTTTGTAGACTCTGATAGGGATATTGTATATAAGTAAATTTAATTATTTTTATGTGTTCATTATTTAATTTAATTACATTTTATATTTTTAATTGCTTTACAAATCTAAATAAATTAAACATTTTAGTTAAATGTTATTACAACTAATGTGAATTATCCAATTTTAACTCTTAAAGTCTAATCACATTATAAATACTGATTATTCAAAATATATTTATTTTAATCACACTGAAACTATTTTTATATTGCTAATTTGTGAACCTAAGATTTTCAACCCCTCTCCTAACAAATTATGAAATTGATATTCTACGTATTATCATATGTATTTTAACTAAAAAACTATGTCATAGAAAAAATAATTAAATAATAATACATGTATATATGTCATAATATAATGTAACAGTTATACACTTCCTATTCTATATAACATATTTAAATACAAGTTGATAAGAATTTGTAAAAATAAAATTTTAAAGGAAATAAAATGAACATATAAATCTAAATAAATTAAACTTTTTATTCAAATTAGATTGAAAATAATGTTAAGTATCTAATTTTAACTTTTAAAACTAATCACATTATAAGGTTCAAAATCATTAAATCGGTTTTTCATCGACTTTTAAAAACCGAATTCAGTTTTTCATTCCATTAGAAAACCGAGAATGATGAAATATTGAAGCCAAGTGAAAATCGGTTTTTTAAGGCACCTAAAAAACCGATACTGGTTTTTCAGGTGCCTTTAAAAACTGATATATGTTGTTCTTTCATTTTAACCCCTTCTTTTTACTTTATTTTATGGTTCTAAGCTTTTAAAATGATACAAAAATAATAGAAATGATGTTATATCTAATAAAATATTATCATTACTGACAATCATAGTGGGATGGATCAATATGAAAGGGTTTTAAGTGAAATATTGTCATGATATTGTTCTATGTTACTTGAATTTATTGATGTGGGGTCATTAAATTGGTTATTTGTGTAATTGAATGTTAATTGGTTAACTTGAAGCAATTTTGAGATCATTTGTTGGTCATAGAAAACCATCTAGAAGGAAAAAATCGAAGGCAAGTGGCATCCGATTTTTTTTTTTTAAGCACCCTTAAAAACCGATTCATATTTTTCTTCCATTTTAACCTCTCTTTTCACTCTATTTTATGGCTCCAAGTTTCTAAAATGATACAAAAAAAATAGAAATGATGTTATATCAAATAAAAAATCATCATTATTAACCATCATAGTGTAGTGGATCAACATGAAAGGGTTTTAAGTGAAATATTGTCATGATATTATCGTATGTTACTTGAATGTGACCATTTGGGGTCATAAAATTGATTATTTGTGTAATTTTATATTAATTGGTTAACTTAAAGTAATTTTGGGATCATTTGTTGGTCACAGAAAAAAATATGGAAAGAAAAAATTAAAAGCCAAGTGTGGATTGATTTTTAAGGGCGCCTGAAAAACTAATGTTGGTTTTTCATGTGCCCTTAAAAACCGATTCATGTTATTCTTCCATTTTAACACCTCTTTCCACCCTATTTTATGGTTCCAAGCTTCTAAAAAAGATGCAAAAACAATAAAAATGATGTTATATCGGTTATTTATGTAATTTTATGTTAATGGGTTAAGTTGAAGCAATTTTAGAGTCATTTGTTGGTCACAGAAAGCCATCTGAAAAGTAAAAATTAAGGCAAGTAGAATCGGTTTTGCACCTAGCCTGAAAATAGGTGCTCTTAAAAATCGATCATAGCTTGCAATTTTGGGTTCATTTGTTGGTCACAGAAAGCCATCTGAAAGATAAGCGTGAATTGATTTTTAAGGGTATTTGAAAAATCGATATCGGTTTTTTAAGTATCTTTAAAAATCGATTTATGTTTTCCACCCTATTTTATGATCCGAGCTTCTAAAATGATACAAAAACAATAGAAATTGATTAACAATTTAGTAACCGATCTTATTATAATGTTACCACTGTATTAGTACATAATGGAGTAATTAACATGAAAACATTTTACATGAAACATGCATGAACAAAATGTCAATCAATTTCTAATCATTATTTTCATCATTAGCCACCTCTAGACTAGGAGTAGGGAACTGTTGAGGATATCGATGTTGGTTGTATCCAGTCTCATATCACAAACGGCATCTTCGAGAGTACGGTGCATTTTCACTAGCATTTGGTGGCGGTGGCAGCACTAATTGAACTTATCTGTCGCTAATGCATCAATAATGACCTTTTTTTAAAGAAAACAAAGACCAACTCCTCTAGTTAGTGAGTAATGCATCAATAATGACCTTTTTTTAAAGAAAACAAAGACCAACTCCTCTAGTTAGTGAGTTAAGGGAGGTTGGTTCTTGAGAGATAGACTCCTTTAGTTAGCAAGTTGAGGGAGGTTGAGTTCTTGAATCGCCGATTCAATTGGACCGAGGTTGGGTTCTTAAGAGACAGACTTCTCTAGTTAGTGATTTGGGGGAGGTTGTGTTCTTGAGAGATAAACTCCTCTGGTTAGCGAGTGGTGCTTGTTTCTTGCTTGTATTCTTCGACGAAAACGAGGAACATCGTCGACATTATGTAGGGGAGGTTGGGTTCTTGAATCTTGAACAAAAAGAGAGAGAGATTATTGAATGAATTGATGTGATGGAGCGTCTATGAACATATCAAGTTGCATCTGTGAGGCTTTGATGATGTGAGTCTGTTTGTATGGTCGGGTGTAGTGTATGTGATGGTGGTCCTGCATTGTCTACTATCTCATCAGCATCTCATCAGCATTTAGTTTTACTAAATGTACCCTAACTTGGTTCTAAGCACACACTGGCTATTGCATAGGTCCAACCATCTAATCTAATTTTTTCTAAACAAAGGCCAACATGCCAGTTTTAGGTCGACATTGTGTAGTATCAAAAACTTAGTTGGGGGAGATCGAGTTCTTGAATCTTGAACAAAGAGAACCCAGTGGGGGGACTTTGGGTTCTTGAATCTTGAACAATATGAGAGAGAAAGAAAGAGAGAGATTTGAATTGATGATGTTCTTTTTCAGGTTTAAGGAGCGTTTGTGATAAATGTATTTGTAAATATATTTAATAGATTCATAAATATTTTAATAGATTTATAATTATATTAATGAGAATACAAAAATTATTATACTTTTTATTCTCATTAATATATTAAACATAAAATATATATTTATAGGCATATTAATAGATTTATAAATATATTAAACGTATTTATTCTCATTAATAGATTTATAGATATATTAATGACAAAAATTATTATATTTTTTATGTTAGTATCACCACTATTTTAAAACTATTGTCAAAATTTTAATAACATTTTTTAAATTCAAAAGAATACAAAGTTTTTGTATAGTTTCTCATTTTGATGTATAGGTTTCAATTGGATCAGGCCTTCGCTCAGTCCATTTGACACCTCTAATTGCTTGTTTAAGTCTTATGGTTGGCTAAGTGGTTTTACTATCAAAGTCCATGAATATGAAGATTCATTGGATTTGAGAATACATAATAGGATAAAGCTCGAAGAATATCTCACTAAAATTGTTTGTATGCTCCTTTTATAAGTTCATTTTATTAGCATATTATCCATCACTATGAGTGGTTTAGTAATTCTTTTAATCCTAAATAGTTAAAAATATAAGTTTTATCTTTATTTTAAAACATAAAATACGGATAATTTTTTTGATGACGAATTTTTACTAAAATTAATATGCCAGAAAATATTCTCTTTTGAATTAAATGCACCTGACACGTGGTGTCATCAGCTCACTCGGCCTAGGCGCGCTCAGACGCGTGCAAGTCCGCCAACCAGCCTGCTTGGAAACACGCAAAATGCCACCAGGCGCGCTTACACGCACGCATATCACCAAATCAGCATGCTCACGTGCACGCATCATCCGCGCCTGGACACGGTCAACTTCTCCTTCAGGCGAGCTTACACGTGCACAGCCACTGTGGATCGAGCGATCTAATTCAATCGATGTTAATTCCTTTAATATGCACCCTTTTGATTAATTATATCAAAATGTTTACCTTTAGAAACATAATACCCTCAAAAGGAATGGCGACCATGCACGGGTGTAAGGAACCTTTAATTTTCTACATCGCAAACACATACCCCTTCTAGCATATATGATGATACATTTGGTTTATGTAGATTTATAATTGTTAGAATACTGACCTTACTATATATAATAGTAAGGTCAATATTCTAACAATTATAAATCTAAACTTTAGAAATATACATATTACAATAATTCAAGAAATTATCGTAATTAAAGTATTAATATTGATTGATCCTAAGTAATAAGGTTCCTTACGATTGGATGATATAATCTAAAACGTTTATATTGTAATGAAAAGATGAATTAATAAATTTGAGAATATCAATATAAGATGCTCTCACATTATTGTTTATTTGCTATTTCAAAACATACGTAGAATATCATTTCTATTATAATCAAATGCTTTCAACTGAACACAGCAATACACTAAAGAATTAAACAATATTTATTTATTAATTGATATATTTATTAAACCCTAAAGGATTTTTTTTTTTTAAAAAAAGAAAAAACTTCTCATAACGCAACTTAGTACTAGAAGATCTCATTATTTAAACAAGATTATTAATTTATTTAATATTCATTTATCTAGGTTTGTCTGGATTGGAGTACATCCTCGAAGTGAAGAGAGTTGAACATAAACACTTACAATCGCTGACTAAATTAAACAGTACCTCAATTTTATTTTATTTTATTTTTTTTTCAGTTCCTATCTTTCATGTTAAATTAAAGTTTGATGAGCAATGACAACAGCTGTTACTAGTGCAGTAACAGGCTAACAGCACATTGATGCTGAATTGTTGTCATAGGTGCAACAATGCTTGGGTCATAGCATGAAGTTGCTCACATTATTCTGTCAGCAATAGAATGAAGCAACACAATGTAATACAATTGACGGCTTTTCTTTCAAAATTCGACCACCTGAACAACACAAACTGTACAAAGCAATTTTCACTCGTGTAACAGCTCATTGGAAGGAACTACACTTGATATATGAACGAGACATGAACTCAAATCATTCCAAAAATTAAAAAATAAAAGCAAACCAAGTCATGCACCAAGTATTTACTATGAACCCTCTGCCACTCTTCTTCTTCCGGTATCCTTTGTCAATGTAACATGCTGGTTTAGTTATCATTGTTTTTGGTTGTATTGCCGTGTGTACATCATAACTGACAGATTATGGATACATTTAGATAGCTCACAGATGTACACATCACCCTCTATCTCATATCTTATGTTACAGCTTCTGTCTCCTGTCTTCTTCTTCTTCTTCTTCTTCTTTTTTTTACTTTTTTTGTTTTTCATGCAAAACTGTCAGTATGTGCTTTATACAAATCCTTCCCAACCATATAATAATTTCGTGTGAATAAAACTTTTGGGGTTAGCAAAATTCTCTTTAGGTCAGATAACCACAATTCTCAGTCAGGCTGAAATCATTTCCCAGCTGTTGGAGAGTAGCTGGTACCTCGACTGGCACACATGCCACCAGTTCTTGCAGAGTAGCTGAAATCGTTTCCCACCTGAGGCATCTTTTAGTTGGAACTATATGTGTTCTGCTGCTAGTTCAATAAACACCTTCATCTTGACTAGACTCTGTCATAACTTGACCAGCTAATATCAGATTCTTATCATGCATAATGCACATAATTGTCATGAATATTTGTTTGATCGAGAATCTTCTGACCTTTTGGTGGATGAGGCACCATAAGATCTCCAAACATCCTGCCATTGTCGCCTACTGCCGGTTCTTTCAAATGGATAGTTTTGAGCCTCAGTTTGTGTTCTGGATGTGTCGTTTCCATTGTGTTTCTTTTGGGCATTCCTTGTTTCTTCCTCAAGATCATACCATGACCGCTGAAGAACAAAAGGTATTGGGTTATATGACTACTTGTTTTGCAGTAAAGAAATGAATTAGTACAAGAAATAAAAAGATTCACAATTGAACAGTTTCCGTGATAGTCATAAACAAAGAGGAAGAGCACTGGCAACCATTAAAAATAAATAAAATCAGACAAAATATTGGAATAGCTCAGGCAACCAGTATCTGCAATTCTGCATACAGCCTTGCAAGTTTAAAAAGTTTTACGTGGATGACAGTGATGAGTATAGGCAAGTGCTAATGAACCTAGTCATTGCCAAAAAGTGATAACCAAAGAAAGAAAGCATCAGACTTGTACTATTTTCCTGTACAGAAAACGTTAAAATTAGTAGTGAGAAGCAAGAAGAGTGTCCATCAAAGAGCAAATTAGTCATAATAAGGCAATGTACACATATGGCCTTTATTTAGATGCTTGTTTTATTTATGCTTCCAGTTCATGCTGACTTCTATAGAAGCTAATTTCAATAATCATCATCGAGGGAAGGGCACAAATGTGTCATCATCAACTAATAAAGTAAAACTGTGAACTCTTTCAAAATTCTTGGACCAAAATTCCAAAACCCTATCTCAAAATAATAAAAAACAACAAATGTGATCACTGCTGCAGAAAGTTCCTTTTGAGAATTAAGTTAGAATGCAGTCCTGAAAAGATAAACAAGAGAAGAGACACTCCAAAATTTTCGTCATGAGGAAGCTAAGCTAATTCACACACTAATACTATATTAATTAACCTCTAAACCCAAAAACCTGAACTATTATATAAAAGCTCTCTAACAAGATCAATTACACACCAAGGCCCTCTAGTTTAATCATAACTGGCCTTATGACCTTGAGATTTGATCCAGGAACCTCCAGTCATTAAACAGAGAACAAAATTCATTCAATTTTGGCCAAGACCATTAAGGCAACTTATACCGACTGATGATCAACTAAATAGCCAAAAGAACATGGAGCAGATAAAGACCAAACTAAAAGCTGAACATGACCTTTTATCATTAGGAGGATCCCAAGGTTATTAAAAGTTATAACAGTCAAATTAACAGCTAGTTGTTCATTAGTCCGAAGTAGTTGGACACTTCCACTGAACCCTGCCTAAGGCTGATAAATACAATTATAACAGCTATAACTGAGCATTATCTATAAATAAAAGCTTAAACATGACAAAAATGCTTCCAGGCTCAGCTTCAAAGTTTTCAATATTTATTCTTCGACTTTAGAAGTGTTCTCAAGAGTTTAAATTTCAGCTTGCTAATTCATTACTCCATTCTGTAGACCTCTAAACTGATCATTAACTCTAAAACAAGCTATTTCCTTGTATGCACCCAATAGTTGTTAAGTTGGGAGAACTATTTCCCTGTAAACTCTTATGTCAAGGTGTGAGGTATCACCTTGAGTGTAAGGTTAGTAAATACAACAGCAAGTGAGTTGGTTGTAAGTTTTTGGCCTTAGAGGTATAAGACCACAATAACAGAAAACCTCAAGCTTAGCATAGCTCGGAGGCAAGACTGTAGGTACCATTCGTCACACCGTGTAAAATTCGACTACATACAACTTTCTCTATCCCAACTCTCATTTATTTTTTTTTCATATTGTTGTTGAATAAAATTGCATATGCTATGAATTTGCAAAAATTATTCACTCATACACCCAAATTCACCTTCCTTTTGAGTAGTTATATCTAAGGTTGACAGGAAGAACATGAGAACCTAATGATTGCATCTCAGTTAGAGTATCCTTTAAAGCACAGCAATAAGTAGCACATCCCTGAAAGACAAGTTGAAGCTGCAAGAGTATTGAGCAAAAAACTGAAAAATCTTCTTCATTCTTTGATCATAAATGGAATATATTAATATAGTACAAGGTCAATGTCCTATTTAGGAAAAAACTAATTCCTACTAATTAGGCATAAACTAATTAAATCTGTTTAAAGTATAATCATAGCTGTTAGCTAAATTAGGAAGATTATAATCAGCCTAAATTAGAGTTATTAGCAGTCAATTTACTATTTACAACCATATACAATCTCCTAAACAAATAATCTGAGATTCTCCAACAAGTATGCTAAAAAAGGTTTAAAATTTAATGCCAACAAAAACTCAACAGTTTCTACAAAAGACTCAAGAAAAAAATACTAAGAAAACAAATCGAGAAGATGGTAAAAGAATGTACACAACCCTTGAAATTTTTTCACATAAGAAAATAAATGCCTAATAAGTGAAGAGAGTAAAAAGTGTATTTGGGACCTTGATGGGATCTGAAAGTACTGCATATGCCTCCCCAATCATTTTAAACAGTCTGTCAGCATCCTTGTAGACTTCTGCTCCGATCTCCCTCCAAAGTCCATCATCTCCATTATCACTTCTAACCAAGCATTGACCAGCCTACATCAGTAATGAATTTGTTAGATTTTGTAATATTTCGTTATTGACAGTGAGCAACCAAATCAAGTATATTAATAGTAAACCTTGTCAGGATGATGTCGAAGTGCAGCTTTTCGATAAGCCTTTTTAATGTCTGCTACCGAAACAGATGGTTCAATTCCCCTGTCATCATCATTTAAAATGTAAGTGACATTAAAACCCAAGCTTAGAATACCTTCTCTAGGACTACTTACGGAATTCAACAGCAAGTCAGCAACTGTAGCGTGGCTCGCCACACATAAGAGACCAACACAATGCTACACATACATTTACAAATTAACATATTGATTACATGTGTTTTATAACTATCAAATAGAAACACCGCATACAACTTATTAGAAAGAGCAGATGAAGGCAATTTCATTCTTAAACAATTGTATTACAAATAATATAGGAATAAAAAGCAGCTAAAACTAATAAGCATGATAACACATGAAAAACCAGAGCAACAGGAAAATAATGGCAAATATCATATGTTAACATGGCTCATTGTGCTCATGTGTGCTTGATTCCCAAGCAGTTCAATTGAAAATACAAGCAAACCATTAAAATAATAAAACCAGTAAGATGAATGATAGCTGGGAAAAGCACCACGAGTATGTTATAAAAAATAAAGAAATATGGAGAACCACCAATGAAGGTTTAGAAAGGATAGAGAGGAGATTGGCCAAGGGGACAAGAGAGGGGGTGACAATGGGTGAACTCATGGAGGAAGACTACGATCCGATAACTCTAGGCATGAGGTAGACACAACGACAGACAAGTTAGAGGAAATTAGTTTGAATGGAAACCATGGGAGATATAAAAGAGGAGTTGAGTGCGGTTCGATAGAAATCGAGTGTTGGCCCAATGAGAGAGAACGGTCTAGAGATGAAAGTCCTAGGAGGGGCCGCTATGAAGAAAAGGGGTTCAATGAGGACAAGGAGTCTGAGGAAGATTATCAGAGGCAAGGCAAGAAGCCTTACAGCCAAGTGCCTAATTATAAGTGGCGAAGGAACTGTTGGGGGAATGATGTAGTCTACAAGGATGAGAGATGAGGGAATCAGTACCATCATCGAGGACCGAGGAAGCTAAAGATAGATTTTTCTCATATTGATAAAGGAGATCCGTATGAATGGATGGACAAAATGGAGGATTATTTCCCTGTTTATGAGGTCGCAAGGGAGCACAAAGTTGCAACAGCTTGTATTTATCTTGATAATAAGGCAACTAGTTTGGTGGCAATGGATTAAGGCGTAGTATAAAGATGATATAAGATGAATGGGGTGGATGACATTCAAACGGGAATTTGTAAACCAATGGGCGCCATCAACCGTTGCTAACCACTATAGGCAATTAGCTAAACTCAAACATGAAGATAAGGTCTAGAGTTACATTGAAGAATTCTATTGTCTGTAAACCATGGTCAAAGGTTGGTCAAAGGAGATGTTGATTGGGACATTCATCGAGGGGTTAAAGCCATGGTCTAGAGAGCTCAAGTTGAAACAACCACAAAGGTAACCGAAAGCTATGAGGGTGGCAGAGATTCCGGACGAAAGTTACTACAACGAAAAGAGGTCATTCAAGGAGAAAAAGCATAGCAAGTTTTCAAAAAACTCACAAAACGAAACTTTGGAAAGGAAAAGAAGTTATAAAGGGGAGTTCCAAGGAGAAAATGAAAGAAGTTGAGAAGCTTTCACCGGAAGAGGTGCAAGAGAGGATCAAAAGAAGGTTATGTTTCAAATGTGGTGAAAAATGGGGTAAAGATCATCAATGAATAATGGGGCAGGGATCATCAATGCAAGTCCAGTCAAGTGTTTGTGATTGCAAAGCCAAGCAAAAAAGAAGATGGAGACATCAACAATGAGGAGAAGTCTAGTGATGAAGGAGAACTTAGGATGATCAATCTTGGAAAGAGTGAAGGGAGGCAGAGTTATCACTTAATGCCATGTCGGGAGTTCCAAAACCATCTAACATGACGTTTATGGCTTGGATAGCTAACTCTGAGATGACTTTGCTTGTGGATTCTGGATCTTCACATAACTTCATCAACACCAACGTTATCGAAAAGGTGGGGTTAAGAAGAGTTGCTATAGAGTCAATTGATGTTAGGGTGGCCATTGGAGACAAGCTCAGGTGTGAAGAGGTAGTTCGGGATGTGAAGATGAATATGCAAGGGGTGAGGATTGTAGCTGACTTGCATGTTCTACCATTGCTAGGATTGGATGTGGTGCTTGGTAACGCATGGTTGAAGAGTATTGGAAGAGTACTCATGGATTTCAAAGATATGACAATGGAGTTCAAGTTAGGAGGTAAAAAGAGAATTTGGACAGCTTTGTCAACCAAAGAGATCAAGTAGCGTGACTACTAGTTAGTGGGTAATGGAAAAATTATGCAATGAGGGTGCCCAATGTTTTGTGGTAATGAATGCTAACGATAAACACATTGGGGGTGATGAAAAGAAGAACAAAGAGGGGCTGCAAGAAGAGTTACAGCAACTGCCAGAACTAGTATGTGGGTAATAGCAGAGCATAAGCATGTTCTTGAGGTGCCCATTTGTTTACCACCACCTTGACGTTTTGATCATCAAATTGCTTTGAAGGATGAGTCAAACTCGATGAATGTACCTCTGTACTGGTATGCCCACTTTCAAAGGAGAGAGCTCGAAAAGGCTCAAAGTAGGATATTGTTGCAGCCAAGGTAAGCTCTTCGTTATAGAAGCTGGAGGAAAGGTTGTGGGAAATCAAGGTTTGGCAAGTGTTGATTCAATGGAAAGGGGTGGCTAAGGAGGAAGCTTCTTGAGAAGATTATAATGTCATGGTGCAGAGATTTCCAGATTTTACCCTTGAGGACAAGGGCATTCTTGATGAACGGTGGAATGAAGAGAACATTAGGAGAAGATCTGAGAGTGTGAAAGGGAGAGTCCGTCCAACATCCTCCAGACCGAAAGAATCTCGACTTGTATCATTACTCATTAGATGCAACCAGCAACACCATTCACCCAAGACAAATGCAACTTGCACCGTTAGATGCAACCTGTAGTGCAAGTTGCAACAAAAGGGTCTGAACTGCAGCAGGATTTATGGACTTTTATAATATTATTCTTTATTTAGGTCAGGACAAAGAGAGAGGAAGAGAAGAATGAAGTGAATGACAGAAGGGTAATGAGGAGAGAAAGAGAGGGGAGTAGGAAGGAGAGAGAGGGCAGAGATTCTATTTAGCGATCATAAGCATCATTTAAGTACAAACATAAAAGGGATTTAAATGAATGCTATGATAGCTTGGGTATGTACCAAGTTAGAAAGAAAGTCATACTATCTAAAGCTTGCACTGATGCATTCAAACGTAAATTTTGGTGTAGTTTTTTCTAATTTATGCATCCTCATATATTGATGTATGAATTTAAGCACATATTCATGTAGTACAATTCAAGCATGAAAAACTAATTTAAAATTAATTCCACCTTTGAGAGCTGCGATTTGTTCCTTTCAGGTAAGAATAAAAGACAAATAAGAAGGTAATCTCCAATCTAAAATTTACCAAATAAAAGAATTCAATATGCTCAAAATAGCCACACCAGTATAAAACATTCAGCTATTACCAGACATGACATAAGACTGACAGACATGCCTTTCTATATACCACACTCCAAAATGGATATTAAAATGGTACACGACATACAGAATGCATAAAGTTAGTTACAGCTGTCTATTCTATATATCATATTGCTAAAATGATTGACAAAGTGCATAAGTCAATTGCAGCAACATCAAACAGACAATAACGTAATCAAAACAGAATATATGGTAGACCAGGTGCAACAACGTAGTTTCATAGATGAAATGTGGCTTACTAAGCTTTCAAAGAACATGTTCGTATAAACCTTCATGCATTAGATTTTAAAGGCCAAGTCAGCAATAAAAACACATCATAAATTGGTGAACTAATTTTCAGAATTAAAAATAAGAGATACTTACAAAATGAGATACATATCCAAGGGGATGTCTTTCCTGGCTTTTTCTTCTATTGCAACAAGCCGCATACGAGCTTGTCTCAAATCACTTGCCCAATTAGAAGACCTATCAGATGTCCCAAATTGACTAGCCAGCTCTACTTGCTTAGTGAAAAGGGTTATGAGTCTCTGAAGGTCAGTAGCCGCTTGCCCATAATCCCTAATCATCTCATATAAAGTGGCTCGTCTAGAAATTGCCTGCAGAGCATGAAAAGAACATATGTATCACTTAAAAGGTTGTTGAATAGAAAGCAATCATAATTTTCTTCACTGATAAGTTAAGAAAATAAAATATAAAATAAATATTAAAAAGAACAATTAGGAATTTCTATAGGGAAAGTTATTCTAAAGAAATTCACGAGTTTTCACATGAAATCACTGGGAAGATGGTAATGATTATACTTGTATCTGATTATATATTTTTTGATAAGACCAACATCTATAGATAAGATAGTTTTGAATACAAAATACAGTTACAACCAGCGTGCCTAAAGCAAGAAGCATGTCAAAGCCGTCAACTGAAACTTAAGATTGCCATACTTATTTAGTGTTCTTTTTTTTTTTTAATTTTTTTTTATATATATATAGGAAACAACACTTTATTAATAGAAAAGAAAAATGAAACAAAAGTGAACCAAAAATCCACCAAAAGAACAAAAAAACAAAACCAAAAGTTAGATTGGAATAAACAATCAAATAACAGCAGCTTTCCAATCAAGCATAATAAAAAATAATGATAGATCTTTAAAATCTTCACTAGAAAATTCTCCATCTCTTCCATGTCTTCAAAAATTCTCTTGTTTCTTTCCTCCCAGATCACCCAAAGGGTGGCAAAGATTCCACAATTCCAAAGAATATTAGCCCTTTTACCTCATCCTAGAACTTTAACTCTTCCAAAGAACATAGAGAATTCGGAGCAGCCCACCTCAAACCCACTAAAGAAAACATCTTGTTCCAAACCGCCACTGGACAATGAAGAAATAGATGATCCAGGGTTTCCCCACTATTCTTACACATAATGCATCGAGAGAGATAGATACAAGTAGACGAATGTCTTTTTTGAAGAATGTCACAATAATCCAAACTAAAAGCTTGATTTTGTTCAATTTGGGTATAACAAACTGTCCTGAATCCCTGTTTGAAAACAGATAGCACTTGAAATTATTCAGGCATTTGCTGAATGATTTCCAGATACAAGTTAGCAAAGAACACAACTATAATCATAAACTAAAGTTCTGAAAGCTAGTGATATATGCACCACTAAGCATTAAAAGTTTTAATGAAAAGAAGCTAGAAGCAATAAAAAAAGACATGAATCAGGCCTGCAAGGCGTTAAAATGCATCTCAGAGAGAACCAAACAGAAAAACCAGTGAGGCATGCAGAAAAGGAATAAAGGCTATAAGGCATGCGCTTCAGCCTGTTACAGGTCCCAAATACTCTAGCATTTTAGAGTTTAATTTTAATGAGAAACTATCAAAGTACTTGGCGTGTTTCCATCACAAACTCATAAACTGAATAGCTTGCCTGGAAAGAACAGTTGGCTTAACCGTTTGAAATAGTGATATAAGTCTGCCTGGCAGAACGAACAGCCTGTCTAAAAGTAGTTGGGTAAAGCTTACAGTCAATCAAGTTAGTAGGCATATCTCATCATGAATAGATAGTTTGAATAGGCTTCCAATGACTGTATCTAACCATAATTGTCCTTTAACAGGGGTAGTGTTATTCAAAACCAGATGAAAAATGCCATGCACAGTTGCATCTTAATTAAACCTTCCAAGACCAAAACACCACCACCACACCCCACACCCAACCACCCACCATGCCCTCTTGCCCTCAATTCCAGTCCCACCCGAAAAAAGGGGAAAAAGATGGTATCTCTATGCCTTATTACATCTAAAGTATAGAAAAGGTTCAGTTCAAAGCAAACCTTTAGATAATTTCCATCAAGTGCTATAGCTAGGCTGCAATCTGCAATAGCATCTGTAATATGGCCCAATGCTTTGTATGCAGCAGCACGATTGCAGAAACAAATGGCTGCAAAGGGACGTGACTCCACAGTCATTGACAAAGCAGCAGTATAATGTTCAACAGCTTCTGCATGCCTTCCAGCTTGGAAAGCTTCATTCCCAGCAACCTATAATAAAACCAGAACAAATGGATTAACAATAAAAAATACGAAAAAATGAAAAGATAATAGTAATTAAAAAGGAAAAGGAATACAAACCTAAACAGTTAATACTTTCACTGGTAGTATAAAAAATAAAAGAAATCAAGATTTCAAGGAAAAAAAAAAAAAAAAAAAGACATGAAAAAATCAGGGCTGTAAAGGACATCATCAGACTAACAAACTTAACAAAATGCCACTGGAGAAATACACATTTTTTTGCAATAAAGCAACCAGTAGAATCACACAGAGATTACTAACATTATTTCATACTTCAAAGGAGCATCCAAAAATCAATATATACCTTGAAATGTCTGACAATAGATCATAAAATATTAAGACATTTCCTTTTATGTTGCAAGACACATCAATTATAAATGGGCACGTCAAATGCCATTTGTATGCCTATAACTATACCACTGCTATGTAGCAACAAACTCAGAGGTGCCTCACTAATATATAATATTCCATGCAAAGGAAACAAATAACTATCAACATTTTGCTTACAGGCAGAGACGGAGTTAAACCACAGAACGAGCATACCTTATGGTGTAAGAGCCCACGCACAGTTGCAGCTAAGGGTATTGATGATTCCAAAGACTTTTCTACATTCCTGGAAAAAGACCAAAAAACAGTAGGATTATAAAGGGAAACATATGCTAAAAGAAGCTTGCATGTGTTAAGAACTAGGAATTACCCCAGTTTATCTTGCTTCTCAAGTGAAGCAATAGCCTCCTCTAGCTTTCCTAGGTTGAAGTGGGATTTGAAAAGGAAGCAGGAACGCCAAAGCCTAAAGGTAAAGTCCTTTGAGGGTTCAAAACCATCTAGATTTGTTAATTGGCCATCTGCATCTATTGGAGGGGAATTCTTTGCAGCAGAATCCATGGTCTGGTCACACAGCTGGATTACCTCTTCATACATCCGCAGCTGGTAGATGACAGATTAGTTAACACAATTTTAACTCTATTTTTATGCAATTATAAATTATCAATGATAATGATTTTGGAATAAAAGTTATTCATCTTATACACAAAGCAAAACTGAAATATCACATAAAAGTAAAAACAGACCATGAAGAGAGTCTCTGCTTTCATTTCAAGTAATTTTTCTGAGAATGAACTTATCAACAAAGCCTCATCAATTACTTGCAAGGCAGTCTCCACATCGTTGGGTGTTTTATTTTGCAAGAACTCAACAGAGCGTTGCATGCATTCAGCCACTTTCTGCAAAACAGGAAAAAATGCTGGTAAGACTGATGTCGTGATCAAATCACATAATTCATCGATTTTAAGAAAATACCAGAAAACTAAATCAACCAATCTTGGAAAATTTTAATATAAACATCATCAAGGCAAAGCGTAAGTAATATCTTGTTCAAATCATATATTTCCTTTATGCCGAGAAAAATATTGGAAAACTAATCTACAAACCTTAAAAAAATTTACCACAAACATGCGATTAAGGCAAAGTAGAAGTCGCATAATATCATGCTGTCAATCAGAGACAATGTTACAACATCAGAGAAAACCGCATCAAGCAAACAGCTAGGAACTACATTAATTTGGACAGAATATTTAATTAAGCATAGGCACTAAGCCAGTAATAGGATAAGCATATCAAAGCAGAGAAACTCTTAAGACAGCTGATTTTACCAAAAGTAATAAATAAGAAGCAAGTTTTTTAAGGGAAAGAAAATAAATTCCACTAATTAACAAAAGTGATAAAGAAGAAATGCGTTATTTGAAGGAAAAGAATATTAAAAACAAATTTCATCAAATGTGGTTTTTTTTTTTTAAAAAAAAAAAAGGAAAAAAAGACTTTATTTTATAATAAAGAAATTAGATACAAACTTGAATCAGCAGTCCATCAAAGCACTAAACAAAACAAGAAGAAGAAACCAAATGGAAAAACACTCAACGAACAATAGACTTCCAATCAAGCAAAATGAAAAACAATGAAGAATCTTTAAAATCTTTGCTAGTAGAAGCACAGAGAAAAGATAAATAATAAGCTTTATCCCATAAAAAATTCTCCTCCTCTTCAACATCTTCAAAAAAATTTTGTTCCTCTCTTCCCAAATAACCCAAAAAATGGCAAAGACTCCACAATACCAAAGAATGCTCACTTTCTTTCCTCCACCTATAACTTTAAAATCTTCCAAAAAGAAAGATTGCTAAATAAAGAGCATAAGAATAGAATGGTTACAAGTTATTCAATTTTGTCCCTTAAGCCGTTTTCAGGTGCTTACAATAATGGAATCACCCAAGATCATCTAGTAGAGTTCATAATGCTACTTCAACTAGGAAGAAACTGACTCCAGAACCATTCAAGACCAAGTGCCACCTAACTAGGCCAGACAAAGGACAGCAACTCATAAACAGTTTCGTAACTGTTTTTAAGGTAATTCATGAGATCCTTTCTACTTCATGATTTGATTTCTGAAACACTAGGAAGCACCTAATGTTATAATACCTTGGTGATCAATCACCAAGCCTAGACATCTTTGTGACAGTGAGCTATGGTGAGAACCAAAAGCAATAACAGATCAGCACAAACTGACCAACAACCTCAGAGAAGGCAGTAAGGATGATCAATTGCCTATATAGTTGCTATCTCCAACTCTCCAGTTCATTTCCAACTCCATTTAACAAACATTCCTTTGGCACTTCCATGCAGCAACCACTCTCCAAATCAAACTGATTTAGGATAACTCTCCAATCAATCAACTGTATATTAACAGTATGAATGAGAACCTCAGAAAAAAAATACAGAAAAATAGAACAATTCAAAAAGGGTTCAGTGTCAACCTCAAGTATGTTTCCCAAATAAATGAGTCCACAAACCTATTGTTCACAACATAACCAACTCCACCACAGTTAACCAACATAATAATTAATAAAGAAATGAACAAGAAGCTGAGTTTGCCCAGCCAATAATTCATCTCTGGGACTGCTAAAAGTGTCTAATTTGGGCTATCCCAATGACAATACCAGCTTACTAATTGATCTGATGCTTCTTGCAACCACTGATTCTAATCAGGAGTCAAGACATCCAAAGATTCTTCCTACTATAAGTTCAACCAATATGATAAAAGAGGATAACATCAAATACTAACCAAAAAACATTGTCTATACATAAATCTCAAAGAAGACTACAGTTGCTTTTTCAGCCATACCCAAATGTTTCAAATTATAGTTCCAAGGTGCATAAGTTCCATGGCACATGTTTTCTTTTAAAATCATAATATTGCTGGCAAAGATAGAAGTATAGCCATTGTGTATCCACTTAAACCCATCTTCACTAATGCTTTTACAAATCCAGACAAAACACCCATAACTTCCATAGCCACTGCTGGTGGTTTTCTATTGCTGAGAACTTTTAACTTAAGGGTCGGGACACTTTAAAAACTATACAAGTCAGTAACTGGGATAAGCAGCCAGAAGAATTAATCTTAACCCTGAGACCCCCCATAAATCCATCTGATTCACTATAATCCTTTTTTTTTTTCAGTTCTCTGATACACCTTCAGCCTTTATTTCTAATTTATAGTCATCAAGTTCTCCTTTTTCTTGAACCTCCATATAACACCCCAGGGACTTATCAATTTCACAATGCAGGATGAGGGAAGCCGTTCAAACTGATTGCAACACCTATCCTGCAGCTGGTTTTTAATCTGTAATTGGAAGAATCTTCAAAGGGAGGGGAAAAAGGGAATTTGAAGAATATCTAAAACTTCATCATAACTCTTTTCATTTTTCAAAGAAGATAACCGAAAACAAACTGTTGGAAAGTCAGAGTAGTATCCCATTATTAGTAGAAATGTGTTATTTCCTTTTCAATGTTTTCTATGTTTGTGTAAGTTATTTCCTTTCCTATTCTTTAGGATACTCTAGGATCCCTAATTGTATGGAATTAGATATGGTTCTCTATGTATATAAAGCTGCCCGTGTAACCCTGTTGTAAATAAAAAAATATATATTATTCTTTTCTCCACCTATTGGTTTTATGGCATCAAAGCTGGCATAAACCCTAGACAACACAGCCATTTTAATGACTGAACCTTCCCTATCTATAGTGGAATCCACTATGGTTCTGATTGTATCTCATCCTTCTTTATCCCTTATAACCAACCATCCTGAAAATTATTCAATTCACATCACTGTACACAAGTTGAATGGCAGTAATTTAGAGAGTGGTATCGTTCTGTCCTACTTGTCATCAAAGGAAGAGGAAAAATGGGCAACTTGACAGGAGCAACAACTGCACCAGTTCCAGGATCAGCAACCTATGGTGTCTAAGAAGCAGAAAATTCAATCATTATGGTGTGGCTAATCAACTCTCTATAGAGCAAAAGATTGGATGTCTATACCTAGGTTGTGAGACAGCAAAGGAAATTTGGAATGGTGTTAGAGAAATGTATTCGGACTATGAGAATATCTCACAAAGTTTTGAAATCCAGTCACCCATCCGAAACACGAGTCAAGGTACATCATCTGTTACTGAATATTTTATAGCACTCTTTCGAAGCTTTGGTGAGAAATCGATTTGTTTCACAACATTGCAAGGAAGTGTGTGGATGATGGAGTACAATATCACAAGATGTTGGAGAAAGATCGTATCTTTGATTTTCTACAGGAGCTGAATCAAGACCTTGATGAAGTTAGAGATCAAATTCTTGGCACAAAGTCTCTACCTACATTAAAAGAGGTATTTGTCGAGGTTCGGCATAAGGAGAGCAAAAAGAAGGTGATGATCTCGGCACCCAAAAGCTCATCACCAAAGATAACAATACAAGGGTCTGCACTTGTTACTGCCCAAAGTTATGGAAACCAGCCAAAGACTCAACAAGGGAAGCAATTGTGGTGTGAACACTGCAAAAAACCGTATCATACAAAGGATATATGCTGGAATATTCATGGCAAACCTCCTGATTGGAAACCACAAAGTCAAAGATGAATCAACAAAGCACATACAGTAGAGACTATTGGCAATAATCCATTATAGCCCTTCGCCTCAGAATAGATGGAACTTCTTTTAAAATTGATGAACCCACTGTCTACAAGCAAGGAGACTGGATCCACGCCATCCAACACTACTACCCTCACAACTCATCAAGGTATTTGTGCTTATTTGTTTAAAACTAACCCACAACAAGCCTAGATTGTGGACACAAGGCGTTGGATCACATGACGAGTTCGATGACAAGTTTTGTGAATTATAAACCATGTAAACAGAATCTTGACATCACTGTGGCTAATGGTTCAACCTGTAAAGCAACAGAAAGAGGAGATGTGGAAGTGAATGGGTTAAAGTTACAATCTGTTTTGCATGTTCCAGATTTAAAGTGTAATTTACTTTTGGTTAGTAAAATCACTAAAGAGTTGGGTTGTGTCATAACCTTTCCTCCTTCTTCTTGTAAATTTCAGGATTTGTTATTGGAGAAGACGATTGGCACAGCTGAAAAGCAAAATGATCTCTACTATTTATTAGGTGTTGACTTTACTTCAAAACCAATATTACCTACTATTTTTTCGTCATGTTCTGATTCTGATGTTGAACTTTGGCATAAGAGATTAGGCCAACCTAGCTTTTCATACTTAAAATATTGTACCCGTATTTATTTATTAATAAAGATCCTTTTTCATTTCATTGTGATCACTGTGTTCTAGCAAAACAAACTCGAGCATCTTATCATTCTCACTCTTACAAACCATCAACTCCATTTAGTGCATCGTGATGTATGGGGACCTTCTCGTGTGTTAAGTCTTATTGGGGAACGTTGGTTTGCAACATTTATCGATGATCATTCTCAAGCTTGCTGGGTATACTTAATGAGTGAAAAATCAAAAGTGTTCTCTTTTTCTAAACGGTTTCACAAACTTGTTATGAATGTGTTCCAATCTTAAGTACATATTCTTCAAACTGATAATGGAAGGGAGTATTTCTCACATGAATTTAATGGATATCTTAAAGAGTATGGGATATTCCATCAAAGTTCCTATGTCAATACCTCTCAACAAAATGAAATTGCAAAGAGAAAAAACCAACACTTACTGGAGGTTGCTACAACCCTTATGTTTGCTAGTCATGTACCACACTCTTTTTTAGGGGAAGCTATTCTTACTTCTACATATCTCATAAAGAGAGTCCCAACCAAAGTTCTTAAATACCGAACTCCAATAAACAAAATTCTCTCTATGTTTCCTTCCATTAGAACTCTTAACACTCTCCCACTTCGTGCATTTGGGTGTGTCCTGTTTGTGAAAAACGTTCAACCAAATCATGGTAAACTTGATCCAAAATTTATAAAATGTGTGTTTCTTGGGTACTCTTCCACACAAAAATGGTACAAATGTTTTCACCCTTCCACAAAACGGTTTCTAGTCTCATGTGATAAGTCATTTGTTGAAGACCAGTCATTTTATTCCCAAGTTTCTCTCCAGGGGGAGAACAATAATCATATTCATAGAAAAAAAACATTGGGATTCTACTGTCACCTTCTCTCTTCCTTTGTCTATTCAACCTTCAACAAGTCCAGTCTAGTATGAGTCCTTGTCATCTCAACCTCCACCATTAAAAATTTCACAAAACAGTGGTAACTTAGGTCAAAGGGGAGCATCCAATATTGTTGATTCGCCAACAATATTGGTGTATAGCAGGAGACCACAAGCTCTAAGGCAAAACCATGAATTTGTACCCGTGACAAATCCTGATATGGATAATCAAGAAGAGGAAGCTGAAATTGCTGGTGAAGTTGAGAGTGAAGAGGAGGAAAGAGAGGAAGTAAATGATTTAGATCTTCCTATTGCATTGAGAAAAGGGGTAAAGTCTTGTACTAACCACTCAATTTCAAACTATCTCACCTATTCCAAGCTTTCAAGGAATTTCAAGGCATTTCTCTCGGAAGTTGACAAAATTCAAATTCCTAAACATATCCATGAAGTTCTTCAAGATCCAAAATGGAAAGAAGCAATGGTAGAAGAAATGAAGGCATTAATTGACAATGATACTTTGGAATATGTGAAGCTACCTAAAGGGAAGAAGATTGTAGGCAACAAACGGATCTTCACTGTTAAACACAAACAGGATGGGACTGTTGAGCAATATAAGGCAAGACTTGTTGCTCAGGGATTCACTCAAATTAACTATGAAGAAACATTTGCTCTAGTTGCAAAGTTAAACTCAATCAGGGTATTACTATCACTTGTAGCAAATTTGAATTAGGGACTATGTCAACTAGACATCAAAAATGCATTTTTAAATGGTAACTGGAGGAAGAAGTCTACATGAGGGTTCCACCAGAGTTTGAAGTCAAAGGAGATGTAAGCAAGGTATGTAGACTAAAAAAGTCCTTATATGGCTTGAAGCAATCTTCACGAGCTTGGTTTATACGGTTTAGCACAGTTATGAAGCATCTTAGTTACTAACAAGAACAAGCTAATAACACCTTATTTATAAAATAGGGTGAGGCTGGTAAACAGGCAATTCTCATTGTATATGTAGATGATATAGTGGTATCAGGTGATGATGAAGATGAGATAGTAAGCCTTAAGAAAAACTACAAGCCGAGTTCAAAGTAAAAGACCTTGAAACCACCCTCAAGTGCTTTCTTGATATGGAAGTTGTCATACCAGGTGATGATGAAGATGAGATAGTAAGCCTTAAGAAAAACTACAAGCCGAGTTCAAAGTAAAAGACCTTGAAACCACCCTCAAGTGCTTTCTTGATATGAAAGTTGTCAGAAATAGAAAAGGTATCTTTATCTCTTAAAGGAAGTATACACTTGATTTACTCAAAAAAAATAAAGAAACTCGGCTGCAAACCAACTAACACCCCATTAGAATGCTATTGGAAACATCAGATATCTGAAAAGAATCCCTTAGTAAACAAAAAAAGCTACCAACACTTAGTAGGGAAGTTGATTTATTTGTCCCTCACAAGACTCGATATTGCCTTTAGTGTAAGCGTTGTAAGTCAGTTTATGCACGCTCCCACTAAAAGGCATATGGAAGCAACAAACCAGATTTTGAGGTATTTAAAAAAGAGTCCTGGAAAGGGGTTGATGTTCAAGAAATTGAGAATAGAGATGTTGGATACTCAGATGCAGATTGGGCTAGTGCAATAGAAGATAGCAAATCAACAACAGGATACTGTACGAAAGTATGGGGAAATTTAGTAACTTGGAGAAGCAAAAAACAATCTGTGGTGGCCAGGAGTAGTGCTGAAGCTGAATATAGAGCAATAGCCCAAGGAACATATGAGTTAATTTGGATAAAAAGGCTATTAGAAGATTTGAATATGCCACTAGCTGGTCCAATGACTCTATACAGTGACAACAAGTCTACTATAAGTGTGGTTCACGACTCAGTTCAACATGACAAAATGAAGCATGTCAGGATTGACAAAAATTTTATCAAAAACGAGATTGAACATAGGACGATTGTTCTCTCATACACCCTAACCAAGTCACAAGAAGCAGATGTGCTCACTAAAGCACTCCAAAAATCAAGTTTTGATCATTGTGTGTCCAAGCTGGAAATGGTTGATATCTATTCACCAGCTTGAGGGAGTGTTGGAAAGTCAGAGTAGTATCCCATGATTAGTAGAAATGTGTTATTTCCTTTTCTATGTTTTCTATGTTTGTTTAAATTATTTCCTTTCCTATTCGTTAGGATACTTTAGGATCCCTAATTGTATGGAATTAGATATGGTTCTCTATGTATATAAGGCTGCCGTGTAACCCTATTGTAAATACAAGAAAAATATAATTCTTTTCTCCACCTACTAGTTTTATAAACTGAGTGTACAGTTTAATTTTTTGTGCATTTTATGTATTTGGTGAATAAACTGTTATATTTAATCGATGTTGTGTATAATTCACACCATCACTAAACAGACCCAATGGAAAATAACAAAAGAAAACATTGCTAATTAGAAATTTCTTGGTACCTGTGCCTTTTGAAGGCCATCAGAGGCTTCTACTGCAACTTTTCGATCCACAGAGATATCACTTCCTAATTGTAAGCACTTTCTAAAACATCTTGATGCATCTTCAACTTCCCCAAGGGCAAGGTAACAACTTCAAGAAGAGAAAAGTGAAAAACAAATGAGAAAGTATAACATTTGAAAAAAAAAAAAAAAATCCAAACATATTTCTATTGCGGCAGTGCAACAATGTGACAGCACAAAATTGCAAATAATTAATAAAAAGATAAGATAAAATAGTTACAAGGCAGATGAGCTGCATAAGATCAAGAAAACTTTAAACTTCAAAACCATTTAAATATCTCATTTAAACATAATAAATGTGGAAGCAGCTGCACTGAATCCCATAGCAACTCAATAGAGACAAAACAAATGAATAACATGATAAAAGAGCAATGTAACATAAAATTTCTCTAAAAGACTGAATTTAAAATACCTTTTTACAAGCAAAAGAACTTTTTTATTAACAAATTAGTACATCAAGGCAAAGTAATACAAGATATATTTTCTCAGAGCTCAGTTTAAATAAGAACAGAAACATAATAGAGAAAGACTTACTTTGCAGCTCTAACTTGCACTCTGACAAAATGTGGATCTAGTGCAGCAGCCCTCATGCAATCCCCTAGAGCATCTCTCATTCTTCCAAGTGACATATAAGCTGCTGCACGGTTGCTATAGCAGAGCATCAATGCCCTGAGACAACTCTGAGATGTCTCACTTTTAGAAACACAGTTTATCCCTTGTGTGTAACAATCCTTGGCTTTGGATAGGTGCCCCTTCGAATAGGCTTGGTTCCCCCTGATATATCATTTCAAAAAGCACAATGAATTTGAAGCAAATAGATGGATACGCACAAATTATGGTCATCAAAACTTCAAACCGAAGTGTGATAGTTTGCATCAAAAGAAAAACAATGTAAGTTAACTAGAATTGCAAACAACCTTAATCGCCATTTTTCACATGATTCCTGAGCTGCAATACTTGCAGAAGAAGTCAAATTAGGCACTTCTTTGCTCCCCTGTCCTCTATCCACCATATAATTTTGTCCAACTCTGAGTCGAGGAGAAAATTGATCTCCTCTCTCACCCAGCTGGGGAGGAGAAAGCTGTGAAGCTCCAGAAAGAGGAGGAAACTGCAAAGAGGGTGATGCATGTGGAACATTTATATCTGCAGTGGAATTCAAGGAATGACAACCAAGTTTGACCCAACTTTTGTTTCTGTGCTGCTGTTTTGTTGATGATACATGACCTTCAGAGGCAGCAAAGCTGAAGTTGGACCCACCTACATCTCCTGAACTTGAAGAAAAATTGAACTGCATCCTGCCACCACTATCTTGCCTCTCAATGTTTAAGCTCAAACTGGCTTCAGCTTCATCTGAATTAACGGAATTATTGACGCTAAAGTCTATCTCCTCATTTGCAGATTTAAAGCTTTCTGTTTCAGCCCCAGAAACAGACTCTTCAGGCGGACCTTCATAACTATCAACCTTATCAGGATGTTCCTTTTTGGTTTCCCTGCACTCCACATCCCCTTCATTTATATCCATACGTTGTGTTGCAACAACTAGATCTTCATCTACCGCATCATTTGAAACTGTTGGTTGTGAATCATACGAAGCATCATGGTTGTCAAGATTAAAAGATTCATCTGATGCCACAGAATTCTCTCTTGAATACTGTGAATCAGTCAATGTTTCCATGTATGGCGAAACATCCATTGGTGAATAAGAATCTGCAGGCTCTGGTTTCCCCAGGGAACCAATTTCCACAGCAACAAAATCACGTGGAGGCCACAACTGTACTGGGGTAGGCTGCCTCAACTTTCCCCTTCTATTCTTCCCTCTTGATTCTCTAACAGGATCCCTCTTTGCATTAAATTCCAAATTCTGACTTGTGCCAGAGAATAGATTTGTTTTCTCATGCGGTGTTTTAAACTCTACTACAGAGGGTGTTCCTGTGCTAGCTTGTGTGCTTGTGAAGCTAAATTCATTCATTTTGTCAGTTCCAGCGATCCTAGTTACTTCAGACGTTTCTCTATTCAGTTGAAAATGCACACCTATGGATGAAAACAAAAATGAGGAAGAAGCACCACCTTCATTCTCACTTGCTGCAAGCGTATGCTGGTCCACCTGAACTTGGTTACCGCTTCCATCATTCACTGCCTGAAAAGAAAATTCCCTAGGAACCGATTTACCCAAATCTTGAAACTTGTTGTCATCCAAGAAGTTTCCTGTTTGGTCATCTTTCACAAACATTCGGGATGACGACAAACCTGTTTTGCCATCAAAACCACCAGTTTCACTTGCAATATTCAACTTTCTCCCCATCTCATTTGACAATATATTCTCTCTTTCTCCAATCTGATAACTACCAACACCACCTTCCTTGCTCCCAAAAACAAACCACCTATCCTTCTCCTCATCACCCTCATTCTTATTCTTCAACTTCAAATTTTTCATGCGATAAGGAAGCTCATCTCCCACAAACGAATCACCACACGTTTTTCCAGTCCCAAATACAAACTCCTTGGTACCATCCGTCTTAAACAACCCACTACCACTATGAGTAACACTCATTTTGTCATTTGGAACAAAACCACCCACATTCACAGCAGCCTCATCCTTGTGAATGTTCAACTTGACCATATTATGCTCTAGGTCCATTGCAGCATCAAAACTCACAGAAGTCCTATTACCAAACCTACCCTTGTTATCATTCCCAATATTCAACTTGCCCATCTGATCAGCTAAATTCTCCCTAGAATCACTCTTACTCATTCCAAACACAAATGCATTATTATTATTGTTATTAGAACCTGAAACAATAAAAGGGTTGTTATAAACAACACCGGATTCCTTGGATTTGATGTTGTGGGAATCCAACTGCTTCCTGACCTTACAAAACCTGGGCCTAGAAAGACCCAATGCTGCTCGAGAATTGAAGCTGAAAGTTGGGCTGTTGGTGTTGGAAGTGGAAATGTTATCAGGGTTGTTCATCGTTGGAGATTCAAAATATTATAAAATGAGACAAGGAGAAAAAACCTGACCGTTTGGAGACGACGTTTCAAGGTCTAGCAAGGCCAACAACGCCGGTGACATCGACTCATCAAATCAGACGGTGGATGATGATGATAATGGATTGTAGTAAATGAAGATGGGGTCATAATCATATGAGATGTAGATATATATATATATATGTATATATACATGTAAGTTGTTTGTTGTATGTGAGGTTGGGAGCTGTTTCAATGAAGCCTGACCAACTTTGTACACCTCTTTTTTTAGCCATTTCACGGGTCCTCCCTCATCAATCCTTTGTTACGTTTCTATTATTTCATTCAATAATCAACAAACTTTCTTGTTACCTTTTTTTTTTTTTTTTTAAATTTATATCTAATTTGTTTAGTTCATATTTTTTTAATCGGTTGAGATTTGTATATTCATGAAAATCAAATATCTAAATCTTGATTTTACCTTTTCTTTTATTTTCTTTTTTAAGCTACCATCCGCAAGCAGGGATGGCACCCGATCGGATCGGGTATAACCCCTGAAAATTTTGAAGAGTGTCCCAAACCGACAAATATTTTTGCATCACAAAGATCAATCATAAAAAAATTGAGACAATCACTCTAATAAAATAATAAAGGAAAAAGAAATATTCATACCAAATTTATAAAATATACTTGATGGGACTTCAACTCTGGATCAAATTGAATGTAAGCGCAGAGAGTTTGAGTGCAAATATTGATCATATTTGAAGGTTAGGAATTTAATATTTAATTGATGGAAACTTGAGCTTTGACCTTCCCAAGAACAAAATGCCTCGAACCTTGACCATATATAAGCATAAAAATTTTTGTTATGCCATTTTTTCGATATGGATGCATGAGCCATTAAAGGCCCAAGAGTTAAGTACAATACCCGGAAGCCCAAGAAGTCCAACTCTCAGATCCCTATAGCTAGCTCGCTAGGCTTGCAAGCTCGCATAATGTGAAGTCAGCCCGAGAACCCTTCCAGCTCATGCTATGTGAAAACCCACTTCTGCATCTCTCCAATCCGCTCAGTTCGCCAAGTCGGGAGATCACACCAGGAGATACTTTGTATAGTCAGCCATCGGACTCACCTAACCCCTTGATTTTATGCTGGCGCCACTTTCACAGTTCCCGATAAGCATTTAATGCGGCGGTTGTGCATTTAATGAAGATAAGACTTCTTCTGATGCATTTAATGCAGACGTGTATATGAAGAGAATAATCATTACTACAGCAATAAATGCAACATGGCTAATGTCAGATTAGTTGAAATTAATCATGATTTGTAACTTATGTAACACTCAACCATATCTCCTCATTTATATAAATAGGGGAGATTTTTATTGCAAAAGTAGGTTAAGCACACTAGTATTACTGTCACTCTGTCGAAATTTATTCAGAGTGACCCGTGGACGTAGGCGCACTCGTCGAACCACGTAAAAATCTTTGTCTTTTCATTCTTCCTTCCCCCTTCTTGCTTTATTAATTGCTACATAACTATTACTCATCTACCATAACCAACCTTCAGCTCTTTTTATTACGATTCACCAACCTTAAATCATATTTATTATATTTATTATCATTTATTACACCAAACCACAGTCTAGGCCTTTGAATCTTTCAATCAACCATTTCCAGACGTCGACAATTTTACATTATGACAAAATAAGATTGGTCCATTCGCAATCCCCTAAACTTATAAGGTCATGAGTTTAATTTTGATTTAATTATAACAATTAAAAATACTAATTAAATAGTTATTACCCACATTTTGAGATTTTTTTTTAATTATTACGACAATTTAAAAAAAAATTTTGAGAACTCAAAATTAATGGGAACTCTTGTCAAGGAATAGAATTGGTAGAATTGAATATTTTTAATGATTATCTTTTGATTAATGATTGTTAAATTAAAAATGTCTCAAATTGTATAGGAAAACAGGGGATCAATGTAGATGGTAGAATTACAGTTATTTTCTATTTCTAGTTACTAGCTTAGTTTTTTATTTTTTTATTTTTTCTTAGAGTAATATTACTAGCTAGCTTTTAAAGCATTAATTAGTATTATTGATCAAAATGTTAAAATGTCCAATGATTATTTTACAAATCCATATATTTTTATTTATCTTGAGACACATTATACAATATTATAAGGATTATTTAATTTATTTTTGGAGAAATACCTAGAAGAATCTATTTAATTAGCTTCCTTCAAATCGTTAAGTAAAATGTGTATTTGTTGTAAAATAAATTACAAAAACAATAAATTTAAAATACTAACCATAATAATAAAGGAAGAGAGAAACAAGAAAAAAATGATGAATGAAATTCAATTGATATATATCTCAATAGTTACAATATAAATATATTTATAGGCAAATTAGAAAATCATTTCTATAATAAAACAACAACAAATAAGGTAAACAATATTATAAAAAAGGAAGAGGTGTTAAGATCATATATTCATAGCAATGCCCACATTCTAGAAATAAGTAACTATTTAAGCATTTACTATTAGGACATATAGTTGTGCATTTATTCAAAGTTCAAATGGCTAGTGCATTTTCTTTTTACATCCATGATGAAGATTTAAGTTCCACCATACGTATTTATTAACATATATGAAGAGTTTACTCCCCTTATTGTAGGTATTAAAATATCTCAATTTTGTGAGACTGAATTTTAAAATTATATATAATGTTTAATTTTAATATGTCCCAATATATCTGACGTAATGATGAAGCTAGAATTTTGATTAAGGGAGGGCAAATGAAATTTTAATTTTTAAGTTAATGCAAATTAAATGTATTGGCATTTAGGGGAAAAAAAAGTTATTAAAACCAAATTTAGATATTGTTATACCCATTTTCTCGTTGTGCCTAAATGGGCCAATATAAGCCTTATATATTTGGACAGGGGCAAGGGCCCAGAAGGCCCAAGATCGGATCAGCAGTTGCTGGTCTAGCTCGTGAGGTCGTCCAGGCCGCGAGATCGCAACAGCTTTCGGACCTCCCAAGCAGGCCTCCTGCCCACGTCGTCAGCTCGTCGAGCTCGCGAGGCCGTCCAAGTCGCGAGCTCGCAGGAACCCCCAGACCACCCAGCCTCCTCTCCCCGACCACGTCGGCATCTCTCCAACATGCATTACCTGACTAACCAGAGAGCTTATTCAGGAGATATCGTGTGTAGCAAGTCCGCGAAGTCACCTACTCCTATGATTTCCCGTCAGAGACTGTTTACACCATTACCAAGATGCATTTAATGCAACGGATCTGCATTTAATGAAGAGAAGACTTCTCCAGGAGCATTAAATGCAGACATGCGCATATAAGGAGAAATGATGATCCCACATTTAAGACAGCATGACTGTGTCAGGGTTAGTTGAAGTAACCATCACCTGTACTTTATTTTGATATTTTTTATTACTCTTTTTGTATCTCTCCCCTCAATATATAAACAGGGGAGACCTTTACTGTAGAGGACAGGTTGGAAATACTAGAGAACTGTCACTCTACCGGATTTTGACCTCAGAGTGGCCGTGGATGTAGGCACAGCCGCCGAACCACATAAAACTCATTGTGTGTTGCATCCTTCTTCCTCCTATCTTCATTGCTCATCTGGTTGCATCTACCCAACTGCCACAACCAACATTCCCTCGCCTTAATTGAGTTTCACCGACCTTAAAACTTCATTTAAACCTCATTTATCGCATACCCAACGCCGTAACTATTCCTTAATTACCTTGTTCGCAGTCTGGGCCCTAAAATCTCTAGGTTGACCGTTTCCGGACGTCAACATCTTTTGGCTCTAGAAGAATGGCCCAACAGCGACCTAATAATCCTTCGCCAGTCCATTATTCTATATTTGCTCACGTTTGTTCACTATGGCCAGAATCAAGACTACGAGGAATGTCGGAGTGGCAGATAAGCAACCTGAAGTTCAAGAAGACCAGCAGAGCGCCTCGCCTTCCAGAGACGAGGTCGCTCAGGAATGGCAGCAGCGCCAGCGAGCTCTGAAAGATACAGTTAGGGAGTTGACAGCGACGGTCAGGACGTTGGTAGAAGTCCAAGCCCATACTATGCAAAGGCGGGTGGAGGCCGCACCGCCAGAGAGAGCTCGCCGTCAACCTTCAGAAGAGATCCCAACCCCAGAGGGAATAGCTGCCAAGGACAGGTCGCTGACAGAAGGATCAGCTCGCTCCTCAAATCTAAACCCAAGGAGAGCCAGGAGACGGAACCGGGAGCGAGAAATCTCACCTCGCCCCAATGATAATGGGGTAAGGGTGAACTCCGAGGGCGATCGACAAGTGGAAGGAAGTCGAAGGCAGGAACGAGCTCGTGAGCCCCGTGCAGGTCATGAGCCCGAGCCGCGGAGGGCTCCCAGGCATGTAGGAGCCCTCAGAGAGGAAAACAGATCACGGGACCGTCCCTTGGGGGAGCAGGAGAGCACAAGTGAATGGAACCCCAGTCGGCGATCTCTAACTCAAGACCCGATGGTAGAGGAATTATTGCAGAGGGTCCGGCAGTTGGAGACACGACCTGGAGGCCAGAACAGGGAAGAGCGAGAGGATCGTAGGGTACCGTTCACCCGGGAGATCGAAACAGTACCCCTGCCAGCAAAGTTTAAGCTCCCCAATATCCCTCCGTACAATGACAGGACTGACCCATACGACCATCTGAACGCCTTCAACGTACAAATGGACCTCCAAACGGACGATCCATTGGCGAAATGCCGGGTGTTCCCAGCTACTCTAGGGGATGCCCCGCGAGCTTGGTTTAAAGGCCTTCCAGCCCGTAGCGTCAGGAGCTGGAGCGAATGTCAGAAGAAGTTCCTAGATCAATACAAGGCCTTGAGGAAGCAGCTCGCGCCCACCTGCCACCTCGCCACCATCTTCCAAAGGCAAAACGAGTCCCTGAAGGATTACATCACTCGATTCAGAGAAGAGGTGAGTAATGTGGAAACCCCCTCAGACGAGAGTATTATGACAGCCATTTCTGCAGGGCTTAGAAAAGACGAGAAATTATATGAAAGCATCTACAAGTCCCCGGTGAAGGATTTGAGAGAGTTTTATGAAAGGGCTGCCAAGGAGATCAGATGGGAGGAAGCCTTTGGAGCCAAGAAGCCCAGCAGTCACCGGGGTGAAGCTAGCAGTTCCCACCGCGAAAAGAGGAAGAGCCACGACGGGGACAAGCCAAAAGAGCAAAGGCATCAATCTGCCCATGTGGTGGCGAAGCGAGTGAAACTTGGGCCAAGGAAGGAGCGACCTCGGCATCAGGGTCGATATGAAAGCTATAGCATGCTATCAGACAAGCAGGACAGAATCTTCGCCACAGAAAGGAACAGGGAGAATTTTGGGAAGCCACCCTCGACAGAAATGCCCAACCAGCGTCGGGACCCGAAGAAATACTGTGCCTACCACAACGAGAACGGGCACAATACGTCAGACTATTGGCAATTAAAAGATATCATCGAAGAGTTGATAAGGCGAGGCCGCCTAGGAGAGTATGTTGTGCAACCCGCGGGGAGACGACTTCAATATCAACGACCTTGGGACCAAGACCAACAGCCCGAGCAACAGCAGCCTCAGCGAGCTCCCGAACCCTAGCGCGAGCCCACGGTAAGGACGATTTTTTCTATTCATGGTGGGCCTCATGTGGCAGGTACTTCAAACAGGTCGCATCGGAAGTACATCAGGGAGGCCAACCATACCCTGTTGGCAGAATACGGAGGAGCTGAGGGGCCCGTCAAAAGGGCCAAGATGTCCTTGGATAGCATTGTGTTCACAGAAGAGGACGCGAAAGGAGTACGCTAGCCCCACAATGATGCAGTTGTAATCCGGGCCCAAATCAGTAATGTCGAAGTACGGAGAATAATGATCGACACTGGCAACTCAATCAATGTCATGTACAAGGACTGCTATGATCAGATGGGGTTGGAAGCTGAGCAGTTGATGCCTTCACCAGAACCCCTCTACGGCTTCACAGGAGATGCAGTGATACCGGTTGGCCAGATCAAACTACCTCTCACCCTTGGAGAGCCGGGCCGACAAGCTACAGCCCTTACTGACTTCCTAATCATCAACAGTTCGTCGGCATACAACGTGGTCCTGGGACGACCTTCGATGAACAAGCTGGATATGGTCAATTCCACCAGGACACTGACAGTTAAATTCCCAACTCCTAACGGGATAGGCTGTGTTAGGGGAGAACAGCAGCTGGCCAGGCGATGTTATGAAGACGCCGTGAAAATGGGGGTCCGAGGAAGGAAGGTAAATGTGGTCTCAAGTGGCCAACCTCAAGCGGTCTCTGAAGCAAGGGTGAGCACCGACCTCGATCCTCGCGAGGTGGACCCAAATAGGGCCACAGGACCTATTGAAGAGCTAGAAGATGTGCAGGTCAGCGAGGTAGACCCGAAGAGATGTGTGAAAGTGGGTAGAGACCTGCTACCAGAAGTGAAGACTGAGCTCGCAGAATTTCTGAAGAGGAACCTCGATGTCTTCGCCTGGAGTCACGAAAACATGGTGGGGATAGATCCTGGTGTTATGTGCCACAGACTGAATATAGATCCCCAACACAGGCCAGTCCGCCAGAAGAGGAGGCCGATGACACCGGAACGCTATGCAGCTCTGAGGGAGGAGGTCGAGAAGCTGCTGGCTAACAGGTTCATCAGGGAGGCACGTTATCCTGTTTGGGTCGCAAATCCAGTCCTCGTAAAGAAGAAGAACGGGAAGTGGAGGACGTGCATTGACTTTACCGACCTAAACAAGGCTTGCCCAAAAGACAGCTTCCCATTACCCAGAATCGATCAGTTGGTAGATGCGACAGCAGGGCACTAACTCTTGAGTTTCATGGATGCCTACTCAGGATACAACCAAATCCCCATGAATACAGAGGACGAAGAACACACCTCTTTTGTCACTGATAGGGGGCTGTACTGTTACAGGGTGATGCCCTTCGGACTGAAGAATGCAAGAGCGACCTACTAGCGACTGGTCAACACCATGTTCCAGAAGCAGATTGGGAAGACCATGGAGGTATATGTAGATGACATGCTGGTGAAGTCCCAGAGAGCAGCAGATCATGTCCGCAACTTGGATGAGACGTTCAGAGTCCTCAGAAGTTATCGGATGAAATTAAACCCCTTGAAGTATGCCTTTGGGGTAACGTCTGGTAAGTTCCTTGGATTTATGGTGAATAGCAGGGGAATAGAAGCCAATCCAGAAAAAATCAGGGCGCTTGTGGAGATGAGGTCTCCCTCCAGAATTAAGGATATGCAGAGCCTTAACGGTCAGGTCGCGGCTCTCAGCCGGTTCATCTCGAAGGCTACTGACAAGTGCATGCCTTTCTTCGAAACCATAAAGAAGGCCAAGAACTTCGAATGGACTGAGCATTGTGAGGAGGCGTTCTAGAAGTTGAAGGAATATATGGGCCAGGCTCCCCTTCTGTCCAAGCCAAAGGATGGGGAGAAGCTATTCTTATACTTGGATGTGTCTAAACATGCCCTGAGCGCAGCCTTGGTGAGAGAAGAAGAGAAGATGTAGCTGCCTGTATACTACATCAGTAAGAGGCTGGTTGATGCGGAGACCCGATATTCACAAGTGGAGAAGCTCGCATACTGCCTGGTGACCGCCTCGAGGAAGCTGCGTCCTTACTTCCAAACTCATCAGATAGAGGTCCTCACACAGTACCCTCTCAGGCAAGTCCTCCAGAAAGCAGATACTTCAGGAAGACTCCTCAAGTGGGCCATCGAACTCGCTCAATTCGATATAGAGTACAGGCCTAGGACAGCAGTCAAGGCCCAGACACTTGCAGACTTTATTGTTGAATTTACAGGGCCAGTACCAAAGTAGGATGAGCTAGCAGGTGGTCAGACTTGGGAACTTTATGTGGATGGATCCTCTAACGAGCATGGCTCGGGGGCTGGAGTAATGTTAATCAGCCCTGAAGGTCACAAGATCCTAAGTGCCCTAAGATTCGGATTCGGGGCGACCAACAATGAGGCCGAGTATGAGGCTTTGCTTGCTGGACTCCGCCTGGCAAAGGAAGTGTGAGCTGAGCAGGTAAAGGTCTTCAGTGACTCCCAACTTGTTGTTTGCCATGTTAGGGGAGAGTACCAGACTAAGGGTCAGAAGATATCAGCGTACCTAAAAAAAGCTAGGGAATTACTGAGGGCTTTCAAGGGGTTCGAAGTGAATCAGATCCCCAGGGCTCAAAACTCTAATGCGGATGCCCTGGCTCGCTTAGCAACCTCCCAGGATGCTGATCTCCTAGAATCTATCCCTGTGGAATTCCTGCCGACCCCAAGCATGGAGGACAAAGAGGTAATGATGTTCATGCGGGTCCGACCTAGCTCCTGGATGAACTCGTTACTAGGCTACCTGCAGGAAGGGAAGCAGCCGGAGGACAAGTTAGAAGCTCACCGTTTACCAGCTAGAGCAGCCCGATACTGCATTTACGATGACAAGCTATACAAAAAGAGCTTCTCAACCCCGTTGTTGCGATGTATAGATGATGAAGACTGTGAGATAGTGCTGAATGACATTCATGTAGGTCACTGTGGGAACCATGCAGGAGCATTGTCCTTAGCTCAGAAAGCCCTCAGACAGGGGTTCTATTGGCCGACTATGAAGCGAGACGCCATAGACCTGTTGAAGAGGTGTGATAAGTGCCAGAGGTTTGCCAAAGTCCCTCAAGCTCCACCAGCCTACCTCCAACAGATGGTGAGTCCATGGCCTTTCGCAATCTGGGGAATGGATCTCATCGGACCCTTGCCCACAACTCGAGGAAATTGTAAGCATGCTGTGGTTGCAGTGGATTACTTCACCAAATGGGCTGAAGTCAAGGAGCTAGAAGAGATCTCCACCACGAAGATAGAGAAGTTTGTGTGGGACAACATCATCTGCAGGTTCGGAATCCCTCAGCAGCTCGTGACAGACAATGGGACTCAATTCACCAGCGAGCAATTCATAGACTTCTGCAACGAGCTCGGAATCACGAAAAGCTTCTCAACTGTTGACCACCCTCAGGCCAACGGTCAGGTCGAGGCTGTGAACAAGATCATCAAGTAGACTTTGAAGACCAAGTTAGAAGCAAGAAAAGGGGCTTGGGTGGACGAGTTACAGAAAGTTCTTTGGGCATATAGGACCACAGCTCGAAGCTCAACAGGTGAAACCCCATTTTCCATGGTCTACGGAACAGAGGCTATGATCCCGGCAGAATTTGAAGTCACTACCCAGCGAAGGGCCTCTTTCCGACCTGAGGACAATGACCAGCTGCTCGCAGCCAGTCTAGACTTAGACGAGGAAACAAGGGAAGCAGCTCGCATGAGGGTAGCAGTATACCAACAGAGAGTTGCCAGGTATTGTAACAAGAAAGTGTGAGCTCGAAGCTACAAGGTCAGGGACCTCGTTCTCATATTAGTCCTCCCCGGAGCTCGCAAGGCCAGTGATGGAGCACTCTGACCTAATTGGGAGGGGCCGTACCTCGTCAAGCAGAGTCTGAACAATGGAGCCTATCACTTAGCCAACATGGATGGATCGGAGTTACCCCGAGCCTGGAACCCTGAGCACCTGCGGCCCTGCTACACATAACTGTCAGCTTGCTTTAACTTCGTACATGATTTCTTTTTACGATTGTCCGTAAAAGTGCTTTCACTTGTTTTCTGTTGTATGTGTCACATTTGATGCAGAAAGCATACTGGCCGAACTAGCTAATGTACATGATTAAAGAACAAAACTAATGAAACTCTTTTTTTTTTTAAGAAAATGAGTTGTAATCTATTATCATACATGTATTTCTTTGGAGATATCTATGCAAACATCCAAGGAATTACTTGTAACCAAAACACTTGCATGAAGTGCTCACCGAAATTATATACAGATTATCTAGCAAAGAAATGGCTATAACCCTCAGCCGAGAGTCCATTATTAATCGACGCTCAGCTTACTTACGTCATCTTCAAAGGGAAAGTTCATGTCAGCAAGTGTTAAGCTCATTTTCTAGTTCGCAGCCGCTATTTCCTGCGATCTACGAATTACTCGCGAGTCTTATAAGAGTGCAATTGTAGCAGATACTCCTCACAACACCCTCCTTGCTCGCAAACAGCTCGTCGCCATATTTCATTTGGGCCATTCTAAACCGGTCTTGTGGCCCACGAGCTCTCTTCTTATAAATCCAAGGGATCCCTTATCAGCCAATCACCCTCGGACTCGCGAAACTTTGCCCCGCGACCTCGCGGGAGAAGGTAAGGTCACGCCTCTCAAATATAAAGCTGCCTCGCATAAAGAGTCACCCACGACGGGGGCTCGCCCTTGAACTGCAAGTACTGCCACAGGATGGAATCTCAAAGCTGGGGAAAATGCCACTCTTGAACGCACCCAACGCCAGTGCAATATATAGGTTCAGGGAATCCAGAGCACCCCGCCGACTGTAAGCTCGTGCCTAGTCTTTAAGGGGTTACCCAATTATGTTACTTGCATGATCAAGTACTTTGCTCGATTGAGCTATCTGCGAATTCAAACTCTTGCGAGCCAATATATTGTTATCATCATAATTGATTGCAGTAATCGAGCTCGTAAGTTGACACGATTTTCACGACTGTGATTTACTTAGCAAATTTTTGCATACTTATTATAATATGCCTATTACTTAAACCTGTTAATTATTTGTCATATAAGCGAGTCATGCATATCTACACATTCCATACTTGGACAAAGTATTTGAATCTGCAGGAAATCCAACACTGTGATTTCGAGCTATAAGCTCGCTGTTCAAATTTCAACAAAACAATAATGATAATAGCAACAATGAATGAAACATGTAAACAGAGCTAAAGTGCTCTAGGCGCTAGCTAGCGCGTCTGATGGAGCAGGGGGATCAACAGGGGCTTCTATTGCGGGCTCCGATGCAGGGGCGTGCTTAGGAGTTGGGAGATCAGGAGAGGCTTCCACTAGGGTCTCAAGCACTGGAAGATCCTCAGAAGCTGAAGGTCCCTCAAGGGTTTACTCTGGTGAAGGGACTGGAATAGCAAATGGATCAACTGGAGGAATAGGGGAAGTATGAGCTTGTTGCATGCCCTGAGCATTGGCAACATGCTCCACGAACTCCTGGATTGTTTCGACTCCAACTGGCCCGAAGAAGGAGTAGTCCAAGTCCGGGTAGCGCTATGTAAATCCAAATCCCAAATTTAAACAAACATACATTTAAAACTAAATCTCAAAGTCTAAAAACACAAAAAAATATTTTAGTAGCCAAAAGTGAAAAATGATTTTTTTTTTTTTTAACACCATCCACCCCATGTTATTTCCTTATTCGAAAAGAGCATAGCAAGTAGGCCATTTTCTTGTTCATCCGAAGTTTTAAAATATAACATTATTTTCTAAATAATGTCGAAGGCTCATTGAAACAAGAAAATCATAATTATTTTTTCTTGATTGATAAATTAATTGGTTTAGTCTCAACTCTCCATAATTTTATAGTAAGTGCTAAACATGCATTTCTAGTTTTGAAACTCGTTAAACCATCACTTTCCAATAAGATGGATGATAACTTTCTTGCAAATTATATAGTCTTCTACATGGAAAGAAAATTTATATTTAAGATGATAATTGATATTTTTGTACTCTTTGAGGAGTGTACCACTTCAATAATATCTTGTTGTATTTATATTGTATGCATATTGTTTTTGCACCTTTTGTGTTTTCCCTGTATAAATGATCATTATGTCCCCTAGGTGGATGCATTTTCTAGTTGTATCCATGAAATTTCTCTTGTACTACAAAGAAAAATTTCCCTTAGCATATAACATTAGAAATTTTACTTGAAAATAAAATTTGGATTAGTCCACCCACAATGAAACGTCTAGCTACGTCTCTGGCGGTATATTTGATAATTGTCGGGGCAATTCATTCTATATAAAATGGAGATATATAAGTATTATATGAATTTTGTATACATTTTTTTAAAAAAAAATAAACATAAACTTTATTAACTAGAACCAGACAAATCAGAAACAATCAAAGCCTTTAAGAAAGAAGGAGTCGAAAACCAAATCGAAGGGCTAGCATGAAAACAAGTGGCCTTCACCAAAGCATGAACAACCTCGTTTACTTGCCTCTTAACAAATGAGGCAGAAAAATCCTGCCCCAATTGACACGAAGACCTACAATCCTTAACAATAAAACCAAACTCAGACAAATCATTAATAGAGGAATGAAAAGAATCAACCACCCCTTTAGTATCCAGCTTAAAGATTACATTACTGACATGTCTTCCTATCAGCTAAGAAAGAGCTTCTCGAAGAGCAACAACCTCCACTTCTTTAGGTAGCCAACAACCTACAAAAGTACCACGAACACACTCAACAAATTGACCTAAAGCATCACGAACAACCATGGCAACACTAGTAATTTTGGAGGTAGTATCAATCGCAACATCAACATTACACTTTAACCAATGCCTTGGAGATTTGCACTAATGCACAATAGAGCCAGCAGAACCAGGACCTGAACTGCCAACACCCTTTTTAGTCTTTAACCAATCAGCTAAAAAAGAAAGGCTGGAAGTAATCGTATAGCTTGGACTATCAATCTTGTTGTGCCATAACTTGGAATTATGTCTTCTCCAAATAGCCCAGCAGACAGTTCCCAAACGAGCCAGTTGATTGCAATTGTCATCCTTAAGATAAAAGAAAAACCAATCCTGAAAAGAACTAGCTAGAATATAATCAATAACAACACCAGCCTCCTTCCAGCATAGAACTGCAAATGGGCAGTCTAGAAAAACATGATCATATTGCTCACTATAAGCCCTACAATTTACACAAGCATTGTCCACATCTACTCCCTTAGAATATAGCTGTTCTCGAGTAGGTAGGCAACCAGTACAAGCCTTCCACAAAAAAATTTTGATCTTTGGAGGTATTTCAAGCTTCCACAACTTTAACCAACACTCACCTAAAACTTCTGAACCATCATCCAACTCTTCCTCCATAATACACCTATAGCCAGATTTTACCGTGTAAGTGCCTTTCCTATCGAAATGTCATATAAGTTGATCACTAGACCCATAATTGCTCAAAGGCAAGCTTAAAATCGTTGTTGCATCTGTATCTACAAATAACTCAGAGATCAACTCCACATTCCATTCTTTCCTACCAGGAATAAAAAGATCTAAAATCTTTAAGTCTTCAAGCTCAGATATCGCAAGTGTTACAACTCGAAACGAAGGTCCAATTTTTAACCATGGGTCACTCCAAACCTTAACACTAGTACCGTCACCAATACGCCACCGACAATCTTCTACCAACACAGATTTCACTGTCCAGATACTCTTCCAGGTAAAACTCGGATTATAACCCAATAAAGCTATGAAAAAATCCCCTCTTGGGAAGTATTTAGCTTTGAAAAGTCGAGTGACAAGAGAATCTAGCTTCGAAACAATATTCCACCCTTGTTTGCCTAATATGGCCAAGTTAAAGCTATGCAAATCACAAAAACTAATCCTATCTTTATCCTTACGCATACACAGTCTATTCCAACTATACCAATGAATCCGATGACCATCATCCGGCTTCATACCCCACCAAAATGAGTTCATTTTTGAAGCTCGTCACAGAGGGAGAGAGGCAATAAGAAAACACTCATACAATACTAAGGGATAGCTTGAGCAACAGACTTTAAAATAATCTCCTTTCTCGTATGCGATAAAAGCTTTCCTTTCCAGCCTTGCAATCTCTGCCACACCCTATCACGTAGAAAAGCAAAGGTGGCATTTTTCTTCTTTCCAATAAGAGAAGGCAGCCCAAGATACCTCCCTGTATCAAGTGACTACAAGACACCAAGTTTTAAAGAAATTCCATCGCGTAGATCTTGAGCAACATTTGAACTAACTAATATTCCTGACTTCTGAAAATTAATGGATTGGCCTGAATGATGCTCATAAGTAGAAAAAATCTCTTGCATTTTAGAGCATTCTAGATAATTGGCTCTAAAGAAGAAAAAACTATCATCGGTGAACAACAAATGCGAAACACTAGGTGCACCTCTACAAACAACACAACCATGAATGTCACCTCTACTTTCAGCCCTCCTTAATAAAGCTGATAGTCCTTCAACGCATAAAATAAATAAATAAGGTGATAAAATTTAAATAGTTTTTAGTATTATTACAAACATGATATTTTGGTTTTAAGAGAAATTATAATATAATTTCATAAATTATAAATTTTTAAATGGCTTGTCCAAAATCAAGTTAACGTCAACACAAGATCAAAAGCAAAATGTGAGTACATAATTTATTTAATTGAAAATAAATAATTAAATAGATTGATAAAATATATTAAGTAATATCATCAATTTCTTCCTTTACATTGACAAAAATTACTTGATATTTCACGAAAATGTTTTCGATATTACATGGAAATTTTCATGATATTATGTAAAAATACACTACTTGTTTACCATTGTTGATATTGCACAGAAATATAAGGATATCTTTGTAAAAGTTGTTTACGATCATTTGACAAGAAAAGTTTCATAAACTTTTAGGCCTCGTTTGTTACCTGGAATGGAATTGGATTATTTATGTTGGATTGGATAAGATTTGATTGGATGAGATTGGATTGAATGAATTTAAAAATTATCTCATGTTTGGTGTAATGTAGGATAGGATTAAAAATAGTGTGTAGCTATGTTTGATAAATTATGAGATTGGACAAAATAATGCAATATCATGTTTGTTATAAGTCTCGATGGGATATTAATTGAAATAATATTTTAATTGTGTTTAAATTATTTTTAAATATAAAATTAAATTTGTCTCGATAAAATAAAAGTCATTTTTAAGTTTTTTATTTTTTTTATTTTTTTTATTTTTAAGTATTCATTATAGATCTATCAATCCACAAACATAATTATAAAATTTAAAATAAGAATGATAAATTTTTTTCTTTTTTTTTTCTTAGTAATTTAAATCTCATTTTTATTTACAATATGAACCCAGTGTGTCTCTAATTATAAACCCAATGTAATTATAACTTAATTCCAAAAAAGTTGATAGTTATATGTTATCGATGTAGAAGTTGCACCGAGTTATTGAGATCGATGGAACGACATGTCTTTGAAAAAAATATATGTAATTAGAAAGATAAAAAAAAGCATGACTATAAATAATAATCATATAACATTACACTTTTTAAAAAATAATCATATAACATTATAAGAATCACATATCTCTGTTGAACATAGTATTAATTGTTGATGCAATCAACCAAAAAATTGCATCAATCATGGATGATTATCTATATACAAAAGAACATATCATTGGATACCAACTACTTATAATAATGTGATTGTGAATATTAGTAGCCATCAAGTAAACATAGTAAAAAAGTCCAAAAGTCAATTATAAAGTTAGTTTGCATAACTATTTCCACACAAAATAGATCATTCATCAAATGCACCACTAAGAAGTGATGCAATGAACTGCAACTTCTCCTCCTTATCAACCAATGCCTTAAAAGTGTTTGCAATTACTGGTTTTTATATTAACATTTCCTAAACATGCATATGATTGGAGAGAGGAAATTGCATTTTTCGCAAATTAATGGCCGGTTTTTTACTTTCAATTACCTTATTGTTTGTGAATACTTGACAAAACATGTTGTCGACGTTTAAATTTAGTCGACCCAAGTTTTTAACCCAATACTACAAATAAAAAAAAAACAAAGACAAAAACAGAAGAAAGAGAAAAGGAAGAACAACGAATGCAATAAAATATTTTACGTGATTCAACCCAAAAAAATATCTACGTCCATGACTGTTTCTCTGGTTATTTTGACAGAGTCATAGTATATTATTGATTGTTGTCTTTTCTATAATGAATTTTCAACCGATATTTATAGTGTAGGGTATTACAATTTAAGTACAAATAAGAATAAGAAAGAATTCTACATTAATTATACTTCCAAAATCGATGTCCATTAATTTAGGGATAGATTCCCCCGAAACAGGAGATTGATTTTATTTCCAATTGTGATAGTTGACTCGTCCTTAACTTAGATTATTGTCTTTCCGAAAGAATTCCTTTAATTAGCACTTCGAGTTATGAGCTGAATCTCGCTCTGGGCGACCTAAGCTGAGTATAAGGCGGCCTTGACTATGGTTGACTAACGACCTGAGAATTCCAACAATGAATTGAGAGCTCGTTTCTGCGAGCTGGTCATTGACGAACTGGATTTTTGTCCATTAGGTCAATCTATTAGATCAATTTATTGGACTTTTACCAACCCACTTATGCAGCTCTAAATATACCTACAACACATGTCCAATGTGTCATTTGTTTTGTCAGTTGCCTCCTTCAGCACATTTGTAACTTGAACAGTATTCCGACCTATTGAATCTCTAGATCTGGACCTTTTTTTGCTTAAAGATTGAGATGAAGGTTGATTCATTGGTTGGTTATAATTGGTTTGGTTAGCTGACACAGGAGAAAATTTTCCAAACATCTCAACTTCATTTTCAAAGTTGTCATCCATCTCCATATCTACTACTAAGTTATCTAGAGTATATGTTATTTTTCCAATAGCATTATCTTTTCCAAAAATGTTTTCCAACCTTTCATATAAGGGAAAATGTTTCTCTCCATCCTTTTGCCTGTCTATGATGTTACAAAAAGAATAAAAAAGAACTCATTATAATGTTAAATTATGTCAAAAAAAGCAAAAACAAAAACAAAAGCAACATTTTTAAAAAGTAAGCATCATCCCTACATATAAATTCCATGTTTCATTACTATCAACTTTAATGCACTTTCTTTCATGGTTCCAACCAAACCTATTGGTATTCCTCATGTCATATATCATTCCATAATCTTTCTTCCAGCTCTTCATCTTTGACTCAATGTGAGGGCTAGCTCTCAAACCACAATTTGGTAGGATATTTGGTAATTGTGCTTCCATAATTTTAAATGTTCCAGCTTTAAAAGAACCACAATCTGCACGACCTCCACTTGCTACAATTTCATCCAGGATACCTAATAAAACCTCTTTTTCTTCTTTTGTCCACACACGTCTACTTGCTCTTTTATCTTGCTCATTTGCTTGCTAGAACCTTTAACATCCATTTCTATGCACACATAGCCACAATACAAATAAAAGGAACCAAATTATTATGTATTCTTACAAATAAATAGTAATTAAGGAAACTAAAAAATAACCAAAAGCTAAACATAACATAGTAATATCAAACTAATATAAAATGCATATACATTTAAATATAAACATGTACTCCATTGATAAATAATCTAAGTTAAAACAACAAAATTATGTACTTAAATAATATATAAATAAGAAGATGTTGAAAAAGATAATGTATTAGTACATAAAATCCACAAGTCACACATAAAAGTCTAAGTAAAAAAATATTTGCAAATCAAGATTAAGTAGATCAATTTCCTCTCCATCCATTAAACATTTGCATTGCTAAGTTATCTCTCCATCTTATCCATTGCGGCGATGAAGACATTTGTCCAATGACATTATTATCCCCTTCATCCTCATTGACTTCATTTTGTTCTTACTCCATCAGATCAATCGACATTTCTCTTCTAATAAAATTATGCAAAAGAGAACATGCAACTATGATTTTACATTGTGTTTATATAGGATAATAAGATGGACTCCGTAAGATTGCCCAACATAGTTTTAGTAGTCCAAAAGAATGTTCAATTACATTCTATGTTAATGAATGCTTCATGTTAAAATATTCTTAATGATTAACAGGAGCACAACCAACTTTCCATTCAAATAAATGATATTGTGTTCCTCTATATGGTGCTAGTAATCCTTCACCATTTGTGTATCCCACCATCTACAAGATAATAACAACCTAATATTCACAAAAAAAAAAAAATTTAAAAAGGGTTATTTGTAAAACTATTGGTATACATCTTTTCTTACAGTAATCATTTTATTAATGCTTACAATAGGAACTTTCAACCCATTTGGTTTAAATAATGCATCTCGAAGTACTCTAGAATCTGAAGTTGAACCTTCCCATCCCGGGAAAACAAATGTGAACATCATATCCCTAGAACAAGCACCTAATATATTTGTTGCAATTTCACATTTTCTTGTTCTAAATTGTGATTTGTCAACTTCAAGTAGATGCACTCTATAGATTTTATATAAGTGATAAAATTCAATGGATATTGATAAATTTGAAAGTAAAATTTGTGAATAAAAATATTCTATCACAAATCTTGCCTTAATTTCAAAGATTTCATTGGAATATATATATATATATATATATACATCTAATAAAATTTATATGAAATCCATAAAGTCCATAAATTCCATCAAAATCTAATGTTTAACAAATAAATTTCATCAAACTCTAATACATTCTAGATTGAATACACTTAGTTTTGTTAGTTTTTTATTTAAGAGAATAGCTTAGTTAGTAAAAGTGTATAAGTTAAACTAATTACAAAAAATTATAATTTATTTTAATTAAACTAGTATAACTAATTTAAGGATAATATTGAAATTTTAAAAATAAATAAATTTCGGAATGTACATACTACTTTTAAGGGGTGCAACTATCACCATTTACACTGAATAAAAAGAGAAAATGTCAAAAAAAAAAAAGAAAGAAAAATAAACATTTTTGTTGGGCTTGGTGGTGGGCTGACAAATAAAACGAGGGGCCTTACATGGTGGTGTAGGCCCATTTTATGAACTCCCTCTATACCCCACTCCCAAGCTTTACCCTTTAAGAATATATTTTCCTTTTTTCATTTAATATTCACATATAGTATGTTAATTATCAAACATTTATATATTATGATAATCTCACCCAAACCTTTTGAAAGAGCTTCTAAAAGTTAGAAGCTCTTTTTGTACTAAACCCAAACTCTTATAAAAGTGTCATTTGATCTCCAAGACCTATTTGATGCGTAAGATCAAAAGAGATATGATTGGAAGGAATTGGATGAGATATGACTAGATTAAATTAATACTATAATTTGTTTGGTGCAATTAGGATTTTAGGATTGGATTGAATTAAATTAATATAATATTATATTAAATTGATTTTTAAATAAAAAATTTTAAACTATTTAAAACTGATTTGCAATTAATTATAAATAAAATATCATTATTTTAATTTGTATTAAAAATATTAATATTTTAAATATAATACATTAATTTTTCAATATGTTAAATATAGATAATAAATATAATAAATAAAATTTTATTATAAAGACTAATAAAATTTATAAACGTGGAATTTGATGGATTTAGGTTTTCAATCTCATCTCATTCCATCAAATTACACTTAATAAACACACCCTAAATACTAAACGCCCTCTTCCAAAACCTATACCAAATAGGGCTTTATGATTGTTTTCCCTCTCTTTTTCTATCTTTTCCTTCTCTTTCTTCTTTTTCTGTCTTTCTTATTCTTCTCTCTCTCTCTCTATACCAACACATCAATTTCGACTAAGATACTTTGAATTTCTTGAAGAATTTTCAAAATTTTGAAATAAACTAGATAGAAGGAAAAAAAAAAAGTTTTGATTTGGAAGCTTTTAATTTTATGAGTTAACTTTCTAAACCTTTAATGTAAAATTATATTTTCAATGCTTTAATATTTGTTGTAGTGATGTTTATTTCATGCGTTTATGGAACTTATAGTAATGAAAAAAAAAGAAGAAAAATAACTGCATCATCCATAATTGAGATGAATGATGGAGATTTAATTAAAAATTATAATTTAAAAAAAATGGTAAAGATTTGATAATTTTAAATGTGAAAAAAAAAAAATCTTTGTCCATCTCAAAGATGAACAATAGAGGTCTTCAATTATAAAACTAAATATTAAAAAAAATGCATAATTAAATTTTAAAGCTAAATATTAAAAAATGCATAATTAAAATTAAAAAAAAAATTGGACTGTGTATATTCAACCTTCACCCACTGTTAACTCCAAAAGGTAGAAATTAAAAAAAAAAGAAAAAAAAAGAGGTTTATTTTTAAGAAAAATGATCTTTTTCGTTCGTCTCAAAATATGAACAACGTAATTTAACCATAAATTTTACTGTTTTAACTTTCATATTTTAATTTATTAATTTTAATTTTAGAAATATGCTATTTTATTTTTATTTAATTATTTAAATAAGTCAGATAGTTAAATTACTCTTTGATTAATGTTGACCATTTTTTACCACTAAATTTAAAGATCAACTGAGCGACAGAAATAGAGATTAACCCTATCAGTAGAAATCCAAAGTTGAGATAAGTTAGTTAGCAGTAATTCACTCTTTTAAAGAAAGATAAATAAAAATATTTTTTTGAGCAAACAAAAAATAATAATAATAAAATATTTGAAAAGAAGCGGTTACACTCGTACTCTTCGCTAATAAATCTTAAATCATGATAAACCTGAACGGAGAGTTGCGCATGTTGGCAAAAGGAGCACAACGAGTTGCGTTACAAAAAAGTTAAAAAAAAAAAGAAAAAGAAAAAGAAAATAAAAACTAGCCGTTGGAAGACGAAAAAGGACAATCCGAGTCTACGCGGACTCCTTTGTAACGTTCGAATTTCAAAACACAGAATCGACGTCGTTTAAGCCCACCACTCACTCTCTAAAAACCACAACCCACACGCCCTCTCTCACTCTCTGTCTTTGAAGAAGAAGAGAACACAACAAAACCCTAGAAGTCCATTCTCTCTCTCTCTCTCTGTTGAAGAGAAGCGGGCGCTGCCTCATCTCGGTTTTTGTGATAGTCCATTCTCTCTTTCTCGCAGACCTCTGTTTGTTGAAATCAAGATTAGTATGGCCACTGTTAATGGGTACGAAGGAAACACCCCGGTGGCCGCCACTGCTGGTTCCAAGCAGTCCGTTAACGCCCCAAAGATTGCTGATTCTCAATCTGTGCTTAAAAGGTTTGTTTTAATTGGTTGTATAGGTTGTTCAAGAATTTGTGTTTGTGAAGGTTTCTTGGGTCGTTTTTTACTGATTTTGGTTTTTTAATTGGTTGCACAGGTTGCAATCTGAATTGATGGCTTTGATGGTGAGAAAACTACTCTTTTCTTTTCTTTTCATTTTTTAAGTTTTCTGTTTGGATGGTGAGGAATTTAAGAATAAAAGAGGAGCCATTTTGCTTTTTTGAGTTGGGAAATTTTGATGATCTGGGTGGGCTTGTTGCTAGATTTTCTTTCTCAAGTGGGTTCTGATTGGATGATTAGGAAGTGAACAACATGCTTTTTGTTTTTTGAGTTAGGAAATTTTGATGATCTGGGTCGGATTGTTGTTGCTAGATTTTCTTTCTCATGTGGTTTCTGTTTGGATGATTAGAAAGTGAACAACATGCTTTCTGTTTTTAGTTTTGGGATTGCTGGTGATGATGTGTTTTGATTTGATATTATAGATGAGTGGGGATTCAGGGATATCTGCATTCCCAGAGGAGGACAACATATTCTGCTGGAAAGGGACAATCCAAGGAAGCAAAGACACTGTCTTTGAAGGCACTGAATACAAGCTATCCCTTTCTTTTCCAAATGACTACCCTTTCAAGCCTCCTAAGGTCAAGTTCGACACCGCCTGCTTCCATCCCAATGTCGATGTCTATGGCAATATCTGCCTCGACATTCTTCAGGATAAATGGTCATCAGCTTATGATGTGAGAACCATACTCATATCAATCCAGAGTCTGCTTGGAGGTACAACTTTGATTCATCTTGTGCATATTTTGATTCAGATGGTGGTTGTTACATTACTTATTATTCATTCTTTTAACTGTTTGTTTGTTTTACTATTTTCAGAACCGAATATCAGCTCCCCTCTAAACAGCCAAGCAGCACAGCTTTGGAGCAATCAAGAAGGTATAAATGCATATAATACGCACACACACACACACACATACACACTACCTTCTTCTAATGTGTCATTTTGCATTGTCTGAACAATTTTATCCCTTGGATTATTGCAGAATATAGGAAGATGGTAGAGAAGTTGTACAAGCCTCAAAGTGCATGATTTGAGAGTTTTGAGGTGTTCGTCATACAGACTAGACTCTCTTTTTTTCTTCCTTTGTATAAGGAGAGGGTCTAAAGGAGGAACTTTGTGCGCTTTTTTTTTTTTGTTTCTATACAGATTGCGATTGTTTCTTTATTAATGAAATGTTTAGACAATTTGTCAACAAATTTGATGGTATATGCATTGCATGATGGTCTTTATTCCTTCCTATAGCTCTCTCTCACACACAAATTCTGCCCCCTTTGTATTCAAGAAAAGAAACTATCCTTGACTCCTGATTCTTGATTTGTTGTAACGTAGAAACTGAAAACAAAGTGCATTTTTTTGACAAGTTAAACAGAAGTGCTTTTGAAATATATAAAATGAAGACATCTAGTGCTTCTTTTTTTATTGTGCTTTCTAGAATTAGAATGTTGTTTTCTTAGAGGAATTATGATCACTCAAGAGCAATGAAATTGTGGCATCATTGAGCATTTGAAGTTAGCTTTCTTTCTTGTATCATTTTAACGCCAAAGAAGTGCATCAACCAAAACTACTACTCTCCCAAGAACATTTTCTACTTGAAATATTTTTCTTTAAGTACTTTTAGATGTATTCAAAAAATTATTGATTTTACATATTATATTTAAGTAATGAATTTAGATAAATTTTAAAGTGACTTTTATAAAGAAAAAAATTTATAACAAATTTTACACGAGGGGGGTAGGGGTGGTATTATTTAATCTAGAGTTTTATTGGAATTTTATTCAATCCAAATTTTGTTAAAATTCTTTAAGAAATTTAATAAATAAGAAAACAGTAAATTTTGTTATAAATTTTTTCTTTATAAAAGTCACTTTAAAATCCATCTAAATTCATTTACTTAAATGTAATCTATAAGACTTTTTAAATACATTTAGATTTTATTAGATTTTATACAAATTTGAATTGAATATACCTAAATTTTAATAAATTTTATGCAAATCTGGATTGAATACATTCTCAAACTTTTAAAATGACTTTTTAATATATTCAAATCTGAATTGAATACATCCTAAACTTTTAAAATAACTTTTTAAATATATCTAAATTTATTGGATTCCATGCAAAATTGAATTCCATCCAAAACTTCTTAACGCCTCCTTTTTTCTTCTCATCGGAGTTATTTCACAAATACTTGCCATGGTAAGGAAGAAGGGGGGGGGGGGGGGGGGGGGGGGGGGGGGGGGGGGGGAACAAGCACACTTGGAGAGCGCAATACAACGGAGAGTTGTATGCTGCGTTCGGGAAGGATGAATCGCTCCCGAAAAGGAATCTATTGATTCTCTCCCAATTGGTTGGACCGTAGGTGCGATGATTTACTTCATGGGCGAGGTCTCTGGTTCAAATCCAGGATGGCCCAGCTGCGCCAAGGAAAAGAATCGAAGAAGCATCTGACTCCTTCATGCATTCTCCACTTGGCTCGGGG
>CM034473.1:979008-1029008 GCA_019925255.1 Litchi chinensis | reverse complement strand
GAAAAATATATTACGTTAAATTTTTTAAAATAAATACATTAACTTGTCAACGTCTTATGTTATTAACCCAGAAGATTATTATGAGACATGTTAACAAGATGAAGTTTAATGTATAATATTATGATTATGTTGACAAGATGTGGTTGTTCTAATGCCATCTTGTACATTTACACCGTTAATGTTGTGATTTCAGGTTGACTCATCAATCCTCAAATTTCAAGTTATTTGTAATAGTTTAAAAAAAAAAACCATAAAATTAAGTTAATATACAACCTTAGGTCATATGTTTTAAAGTCAACATCTATATTAAAATTCAAGATACGAGAGTCTGTAAAGAAAATTAAAAATTAAACAAACAAATTTTAAATTTGATGCATAAGTTATGTTGTGCCCAAAAATAGTATTTAAGTCTCCATTCCAATGAAACCCAAGACTATCAAGCCCAAAGGCCCAAACAAAGAATAAAGCATTATAAAGCCTATCAACCTAGGACACATCAACGAACACCACATCCGTAAAAACAAGTAAAAGTCTATTTCTCCAAAGCAATGAGGGCAGCTCAAGTTGATTACCTCATATACAGGGTAGTTGAAGGACGAAGTAAAGTAGCAACTCAAAGTGTAACAGCTCGTGATTTCCTTAACGATGAGAATTCCATCAATAGTAAAGATCCTAAATTGGGCAGAGAATCATTTCAAACAAGAAATTACCATAATTCTACTTTGATTCGAATATAACATATTAAATTAAATGTAGTTCTATGTAAAATAAAAAAAAAAGAAGAATTCTTTGTCTTCCTATATTTTAGTGACCTAATTCTATATAAACAAAAAAATCTAACACTATAAAGGGGGTTGGGTCCTTCACATGTAGAAGACACAACACTAAGAAACTACTGAAAACTTAATAGAAACCCTACCAAAAAAAAAAAAAAAACAACCTTCCTATTAACAATAACATAATCGTGAACTTAGATATTATTCCAAGAGTCGAACCATGTTAAAAACTCTAGTTGTCTCTTTAATTATCGTTCTTGCATCATTATTATTCTACCTTTTTACCATTATTACATTCATACAACCGTCTTCCACATTAATTTGGGTGCTGACATCTTTTCGATGTCAATATTTCGAAGCCAGAAGAGGGGCCCCAACCTTCGATTTTATGAATAATACTAGAATTACATGATTGTCATCTACTCCAACCTTCGAATTCATGAATAATACTAGAATTACATGATTTTCATCTACTCCAATCGATTCATGGCAATTAAAATTGCAATTCAATTCTCTAGTAATACTTGTAGTTACAATTTGAAAATTAAATCTATAGTTTAATTTTGTAGTTATACTTTTTCAAATTCAATAATTGTATTCATAACACTTAATCTAATAGTTATATTTTGAAAATTAAATCTTTAATTTAATTTTCATTCATAAAGCACTATTTTTTTCCATAAATCCATCTTGATCCATCTCAATCAAGATCTCTAACCCAATAAAAAATTGGTCCTTAAAATGAGTGTTTTTCTCATTTTTCCAACAAGGGCTAACTTGAAGCCCTAAACATGAATTCAATCTATTATTATTTTTAATGAAGTTATTTATTTTTGCATGATGAAATTAATGTCTCTATTTTAATTGTATCCTATTTATTTTGTTTCTTTAATTGGTTATTTGAGGAGTATGTTTTTAGGATTATATTGCAAGAATATAAACCACACTTCAAATGAGATATATTCTTTGTTTGCAACAATCAATTGCTTACAAACCAATTGAAAAACTTTAATTCATAAGGACCTAAGATAGACGCCATATTCTAGGATTTATATGACATTCATATTTTTCTAGTTCTTAATGAGTTTCTATTATTAAACTTAAGTAGACGTTGTGCTAGATTATAATTTGGAATACAGATACCTACACAGATATCATGTGATTTATATATAATTTAAGAAAGAATCAATACAACATGTAGTATAACCATTACCTTGTCATGAATGTCTTTATCATGCATCAATATTATTGTGCTTCATTAATTTATTCATAGATTTATGTCCTAACTAAGTTCTTCTTTATATAATTGGATACTAAAAAAAATAAAACCATAGATTTTTTCCTCTCCTTGTTTGAGAGTTTGGTGGTTTCCTCTCCTTGCTTGAGAGTTTTTGGTCTTTTTTCGGCTTGCTTTTTGTATTTGCTATTTGTCATGGATGTCCATTTTGAAAAACTCTCTTTATCAAAAGATGAGGAAGAAGAACTTGTCCTGGATACTGGTGATGAAAATACAGCGAATGGCAACTACGAGCTTTATTTGGTTGGTCAATTCTTAACAGATCGATCAATAAATTTTAATATAATGAAGAATTGGTTGGCGAGCATATGGTGACCGGGAAAAGGAATTTGCATCAGAGAGGTCACTCCTTTTCTATTTATGTTTCAATTTTTTCATATAGTGGATTTAAGAAGAGTTTTAGAAGGTGGACCATGGACCTATGATAACCATCTTCTTATCCTTCATCAACTTCAACCTGAGGAGATTCTAGTTTGCATACCTCTAGTGTTTGTGAACTTCTGGGTGCAAGTTTATGATTTGCCCGTTGGTTTCATGTCTGTTAATGTGGGGCAACAATTAGGAAACTTCATCAGTAAATTTTTAGAGTATGATTCCAATAACAATTCTGGTTTTTGGAAGAACTATATGAGGATTCGGGTCTCTATAGATGTCAAACAACCATTGAAACGTTGGAAGAAGATTCGTAAGCCATAAGGGGACTGGTCTATAGTAAATTTTAAGTATGAAAGGCTTAGCATGTTCTGCTTCTTATGTGGGTATCTTGGTCATTCTGATAGATTTTGTGAACAATGATTTACTATGGTAGAGGAGGATTTGAAGAAGGAATGAGGGCCTTGGGTCAGGGTATCAGCGAAGAGGTTTGGTGGACAAAGTGGAGAGAAGTGGCTTTGAGATGATATCGAAAGAGTGGCTGACGGCGGTGTTGGTGGCTATGAGTCGCCGGTGCGTAAAGTCAATGTCCTGCCCATTATTGGAAACAATCAAATTGGAGAGATAAGCGGGAAGGTGATTGCAGGTAGTAATGGAAAGATTTTTCAGCCTACTTTAGTGCAACGTGTAGGTAAGGAAATTGCTGGAGTTACTAATTGGGAGGGGGGGTCAAAGTCAACGAGTGATTTAGAAGAAATTGGGCTAGAGTTATTGGATGATAGAAAGTGAAGGAGAGGAGGCCCTTTAGTTGAAGCCCAACAGGATGATATGGCCTTGGATGTTGTTTCCAAGATGGATTCCGCAAAGTTGGAACAGACTCATGGTAGTCAGAATAAATCATGCCCAAATGGGTCTTTTTTATTGGCAGGACCTGGTGAACAAGCCTGCCAATAGCCATGATAGGCCTTAGCTAGAACTGTCGAGGGTTGGCCCACTCTTAAGCAGTTTATTCACTTTGCGAGCTTGTTAAGTCTCATAAGCGTGATATTGTTTTTTATTTGAAACTTTGGTTAATGCTAAAAAAATTGAAGAAGTTTGTATTAAATTGGGTTTTTCTGGTGCTCTTACTGTAAATAAGGAGGGTCATAATGGAGGTATAGCTATTATGTGGAAGGTGTCAAACAAATTTTCAGTTTTGGGGTTTTCTAGGAATCATATAGACATGGAAGTACAAGATGAGGAGTTGGGTAATTGGAGGATAACTAGGTTTTATGGGTTTCTCGAGCGTAGTCGCAGCAAAGACTCTTGGTAATTTCTTCGATCTCTTCATGCATCCTCTAATCTTCCATGGTATTGTATAGGGGATTACAATGATATGTTGAATTTAGAAGATAAGAAAGGAAGGGTGGAGCATCCCACTTGGTTATACAGAGGATTTAGAGAGGTTATGTTGGAGTGTTCTCTTTATGATTTGCCTCTTCTAGGGTATCCTTATACGTGGGAAAGAGGAAAAGGGTTCAGATCATAGTGTTGAAGAGCGTATTGATTGTGCTTTAGTGTTTGATTCTTGGCTTCAACGGTTCCCTCAAGCTCGACTTTTGAATTTGGTTGCCCCTGTTTCTGATCACTCTCCATTGTTGCTTGAAATAGATATTCATAGTTTTTCATATGCGTCGTTTTAGATTTGAGAACGGATGGTTAAAGAAAATGATTTGGGTAAGGTTGTTAGAAGTAACTGGGTGTCGACTGAGGCTTTGGATGTTGTCAGCAGATTGGAATCTTGTACTTCTATGTTAGCTAGTTAGGGTAAAAATCTGGTGAAACGGTTTAAAAAGAATATTGAGTTTTACAATGCTGAAATTGAGAAGCTTAGATTTCAAGATGATGTTGCTTCAATTGAAAGGCTAGCAAACATGAAGAATGTTTTATCTAATTGTCTTCTTTAGGAGGAAATATATTGGAAGCAAAGAGCTAAAAGCTTCTGGCTTAAAGAAAGTGATTCTAATACTCGCTTTTTTCATTCTTCTGCCTCAGCTAGGAAAAAGGCTAATAAAATTCATAGACTTCATGATAACAATGGTAATTTGCATAAGACTAATGAAGACTTGGGTAAGCTTGCTAAAGACTATTTTCAGAACATGTTTTCAGATAGTTTGGGTTATTATGGTTTGGTTCTTGATTGTGTTGTAGCTCGGGTCTCTGACGAAAATAATACTCTTCTCTTAGCGCCATTTTCGATTGACGAATTCAAGAATGCTATTTTCCAAATGCATTCGGATAAGTCACATGGTCCGGATGGGCTCAATCTTGCCTTTTATCAAAGATTTTGGCCTTTTATTGGTGCTGATATTTTTAGAGCTTGTGTGGGTTGGTTAAATAGATTAGAATTTCCAACTTGTTTGAATGATACACATATCGCTCTTATCCCAAAATGTGAAATACTGTCCACCATGAAGGATCTAAGGCTGATTGCTTTGTGCAATGTGCTCTATAAAATTATGGCTAAGGTTTTGGTGAATCGGTTAAAGTTGCTTCTGCCTAGGTTGATCTCAAAATTTCAATAAGCTTTTGTTCCAGGTACAACTATCCAAGATAATGTGCTGGTTGCTTTTGAGCTTATTCATTATATGAGGAGGAAAACTAGAGGCAAAGTGGGAGATGTTGCTTTGAAAATAGACATTAGTAAGGCTTATAACCGTGTGGATTGAGGTTTTCTTAGGAATATCATGCTGAAGATAGGTTTTTCGGTTAGATCGGTGGATATGATTATGTTATGTGTTACTATGGTCAACTACTCAGCGCTTATGAATGGGTCTGAAGTGGGTCCTATTTTTCTGAGGCGTGGTCTAAGGCAAGGCGATCCTCTCTCGCCTTACCTTTTTATTTTATGTGCAGAGGGTCTATCTACACTAATTGAGAAAGCTGAAAGAAGTGGTTCTCTTCATGGTTGTCGAGTTAGTAGAGGAGCTCCATGTATTTCTCACCTTCTATTCACTGACGATAGCTTCCTCTTTTTTAGAGCTACAGAGAATGAGTGTGCGTTAATGAAGATTATTTTATCCACTTATGAAAAGGCCTCGGGTCAAGCTGTTAACTTCTCCAAATCAGGTATTTTTTCAGTTCTAATGTTGGTGAAGAAGTTTGTTTTTGTTTATCGAATGTTATTGGTGTTCATGCACCTTTGAATACTAGTAGATATTTGGGCGCTCTTTCTCTTATTGGTAGGAAGAAAAAAACGGTTTTTTCTTATCTTCGGGAAAGGTTTTGGAAACGTATTCAAGGTTGGAAGGAAAAATTCTTGTCTACTGTAGGAAAGGAAATTCTTATTAAAACAGTGGCGCAATCAATTCCAAACTACTGTTTCAACACTTTTCTTCCTACCTCGCTTGCTGATGAGTTGTAATATATGTTGAATTCTTTTTGGTGGGGTTCGAAGCAAAATGGAGGTCGTGGTTTTAATTGGTTCAGTTAGGATAAGCTTTGTGTAAGGAAGGAACATGGAGGTTTGGGTTTTCGTAACTTGTATGGATTCAATCTTGCAATGCTGGGAAAACAAGGTTGGAAACTTATTTCTGATCTTAATGCTCTTGTTAGTCAAATTTTCAAAGCCAAATACTTTCCTAGAGGGGATTTTCTTTCAGCCCATTTGGGCCATAATCCAAGTTTTACTTGGAAGAGCATTTGGACTTCTCGAGTGTTGCTTGACAAAGGGTATAGATGGAAGATTGGGGATGGCCGAAATATTAATGTGTGGAAAAAAGCTTAGTTGAGAGACTCAAATAATCGGCGGCTTGAAACTCCAGTAATCCCTGAGTTGGAAAATATTGTTGTTAATGACCTCATGATTCCTGGATGTATGGAATGGGACATTGAGTTGTTAAATGATTTATTTGTTTCTCGTGATGTGGCTGCAATTCTCAGCATTCCATTGTCACTTAGGCCAGCAAAGGACAGAAGGATTTGGAGGTATAGCAAGAATGGTGTTTACTCTGTCAAAACAGGATATCAAGTAGCTCTTGAAGTTTGTAACCTTCATTTGCTGAATAGAGTTTCGGGTAATTGGTCTCAGTTGTGGATATGGTTGTTCCCCCAAAAATTAAATCATTTATCTAGCGAGCTTGTCGTGATGTCCTCCCTACTTGTGTTAATTTACAGCAAAGAGGTATTCCCCTTGCTACTACTTGTGTGTTCTGTGAGCATGGTTTGGAAGATGTGTGGCATATTTTAATTTCTTGTCCTTTTGCTCAACAATGCTGGAGACAAGTAAATATTTCATTAAATATTGATGGCTTTGATTGTGTTAAGGATTGGTTTTTTCAAACCTTGGTCTCTAGTGATGTTTCCATTTTGGGTAAGATTTGCACTACTCTATGGAGTATATGGCGGGAGAGGAATTCTAGGATTTGGCAGGATAATTCTCACTCTCCAGCACAGATAATTTATTCAAGTTTTTCTTTTTTGTGTAATTGGCTTGCAGCTCAGTCTCACCAAGACATTGTTCCTTCTGCTTCAGCAACTGTGCACAGGTCTAATGGCTGAATTCCTCCTTCTGCTGGTATGTTAAAATGTAATTTGGATGCAGCTCTCTTTCGGGATAAACTTTGCATTGGTTTGGGAATGGTGTTGCGTAATGAGGATGGCAGATTTATGGGGTGTGCAACTCGTCTGATTGATGGTCTGTTTGACGTCAAAGAAGTTGAGGCAATGGGTTTGCGTGAGGCCCTTTCATGGATTAAAGGTTTGAACTATCACAATGTCATTTTTGAGCTTGATGCTAAGCTGGTGGTGGATGCAGTGAATTCAAATTTTGCTGACATTACGGAGTTTGGTTCCATTGTTCAAGACTATGCTTTTCTTTTAGCAGAAGAAAGGTTTTTTTCTGTGGTCTTTGTTAAGAGAAAGCTAATGAGTTTGCTCATGTTCTTGCTAGAGCTGCTCATTCTTATGCTTGTTACTCTGTTTGGTTTGAGCCTCCTAGTTGGTTAGGAGCTTTGTTATTTTTTGATGTACTTTTGTTTTAGTTATTGTATCAGTTCGTTTTCAAATAAAAAAAAAAAAAAAAAACTAAGTTCTTCTTTATTTAATTTAGTTTTCTTATTGCAATTTAATTTTAAGCTCTAACACCCAATTTCAAAAACATCTTTCATTTAATAAAGTTGTTTTTAATGTAGGAATTGAGAATAAACTTAAAAGTAAAGTAGGTAATAACTCATTATGGGATTGAACCTTATTTGTCATTATACTCAATAAAACGGTTTGTGCACTTGCAAGATTCTAAGAAATTGGTTTGTTAAAATATTAACCAACAATACGTATTTACTTTATTTAACTGATGTACCTATTCAGACATACATATATTTTAGGAATATGTATTTATTAATGTCAAACAAACAAAGACTGGAGAGCCACAGCTCTTGGATAAGACTAGTTAAAATTTATAAAAAATGGAATATGTTCCTAAATCATAATTTTTGTTACTTTCAGTGACTGCATGTTCATGAGTAAAAGAGGAAAAATACTCAATTTGCCAAAGTGTTGAATCCAAAAAAAAAATAATAATAATAGTTGAATCCTGGGAGATAAACACTTATAGAACTTCAAACACAGAGTAAAGGAGTGGAAATTTGATCTTTAGGACATTACTCTATGAAGTAAATCTCTATCAATCATATGTATATTTTTGAGTCAGTATTAATTTGCGTACTACTCATTGTTCAATACAATATTAATTACATTTGTACAATTTTTTTTAAAGGATCAGAACTGGCCCAATGGGCTACTGGAACCAACCGGAATAGAAACACTGATGGTGTGACGTAGGATACTACTCTTATATAGAATAAATCTACTCACACGAAAATGAAGAAAAAACCCACATGAGGGTGAAAGAGCAATCCACACATGAGAGTGGAAGAGCAACCCACACATGAGGGGTGGGAGAACTGTTATTTTTGGCTACTCGAGTGTCAAACCCATGCCACCAAAAACATGGGGGCAGCTGGTGGTTAAACCAACGACGTCAGTTATCATTGACAATTACATTTGTACTATTAGAATGTTACAAAAATGTTGTTTGCTTCTAATTTTTTTTTTTTTTTTTTTTTTTTTTTATGTATATAAGTTATATTGATCACTTATTGATCGTTATGATTGTTTTTCTAATATATCACCCTATTCATTATAATGTTGGAGTTCGATTCCCATCAAATATATTTTACAAACTTGTGTGGACTCTCTTTATTGTAAGAGTAGTTGTTTCATGATTATTGGGTCCCTGCAAGTAGATCAAGTCCTTTGAATCATTAAGAAATATATATATATATATATATATATATATATATGAAGGCATTAAGTTATGGCCATTAAGTTGGACATCAAAATCAAGCTTCTATATTAAGACCAATGATGTCTTATAAGAATAGAACATATGACCTAATAATATTACACCATTTGATGTATTATTTATTTAATTTAAAGCAACCTTAAAAAAGACTTGTCAATTTCGCATGTTTCTCCAATTGATGCCTTAAATGCACTAGACAAATAGATCAAGTCCTTGTAATTTCCTTTCTTCTTAAGAGTTAACAAGACAAATGATAAGCAGTCATCTTCTTTAATCAAGGCACATTTTAGCTTTTTTAGGTGTGTTGGGGATTACCATCTCTCTGGTTTTTATTTTATTTTTTTATTTTATTATTTTTTTTAAATTTAAATTTAAATTTAATTTTATTTTGTTTTGTTTTGTTTTGTTTTTTTTTTAAGTAGGGATTGCCTTTTTTAGAATAGCTTTTTTTTTTTCTTTTTTTCTTTTTTTCGTTTTTAACAAAATCATTTTGGTGATTATCAATTTTAGAAGATTGCTAAATTCAATATATTTCATTAATAATAGCCATAATTGACGTAATAAGAAGAATGGTTAGGCTAGAATTACTAATCTTTTTATTAAATAATGACTTCAATATCTATTCATCCATCAATTTTCACTTAATCCAAGAGTTATTATCAATGTTGAGATCATTTATTTTTTCCATCCGTGGATTGAGTAAAAATAGATGGATAGATGTTGAAATCACTTTTTTAAATTAAGATTTTAAATTATTTTATCCTAACCCTAAAAAGAATTCAGTGGTGGTTTGTAATTTCCTTTTTTTTTTTTTTTTTTTTTTTTTTTTTTTTTTTAAGTGGTTTGCAATTTCAATAACATAAAAATGAGTGATTTACTAGAACCCGTTATTAGTTATTCTTTCATTTTTTTTAATATTTATTAAGAGATATTTTCTAAAACAAGTTCAACTATTTCCCTTTCTTCTTTACAATGATGAAACTGACATTTAAAAATAAATTAAACAACATACGTAACATCTGAAATAATAAATTTCAAAGTCACGATTGAATACACCTCCCTAAATAAACAACACACATAATACCTGAAACAATAAATACTACATTTAAATAATTGTTGTGTGAATCATCTTAACTCAAATGAAATTGGATCCAAAAATTGATGTTCGAAAAGGAAATTTGGCGGGCATATTTTATTGTATGAAATTGCATTCATATCTCTATAAGAAAGTTTAATTACAGACAAATTCTTTAGTTTGAAAATTAACTTCTTACAAAAAACGGGGTTTATAATTAAGCAACGATTTTAGCAACGTCAGATGTCATATTGACCATTTTTGCAAGAACATTTCATTGAACGGAACACACGAGCTTAGTGTTAGACATGGTATCCCGAAAGCAGTGAGAAATAATCATATTTATTTGTAATGTTAAATAATTTATTATTTGCTGTGAACACAGGCATACATGCCAACATTGTACTTGATCTTGGTACATAATGTGTTATCAAGAGCTCTTTGAAAAGCATTAAATGGTTCACTGGTTATTAACGGTAAAATTGGACATTTCATTGTGGTAGACTGTAATACATTCAATTCCTAGTCCTGACCATGGTTTAAAAATCGATAATCACTAATCGACCGGAAAGATAACGCTTAACAATTTATCGGTTAGTTGGTGATTAATCAAGGATTAATCGACAGGAACTATTTTAAGAGAAAATTATTATTTTTTAAAATTTAAGGGTGTAAATTGATATTTTTTTTTAACTTTAAGGGCCAAAATAAAATATTAGTTTAATTTTATCAAACCTCAAGGGGTTTGTGTAATTTTACCCTACTATATAATCAAACATTATGCTAAACACAAAACCCTCACCATCCACTTTAGCCCTCCACCTCTCTCTCTCTCTTTCTAACCTTAGGACTAAGGGATCACTTCTTCTTCTTCTCATTTTCTGCCTTCTTACGTTCTTCTTTGCCAGATTTGCCACCGTACGTTTGTCTTCTTCGTTGGATCTATCGCCATCGTGTGTTCTTCTTCTTCTTCCTTCCTCATTTTCTTCAGTTTAAGTACACCGCTTGCCAGATTTGCCACTATCCTTGTACTCTCCGTACCTCCAACGACTAGGACCCTCGATATGGTGGTTATCAAACCGACATGGTATCGGTTATTGGTTTTCTAGTGAAAAAACGACCAAATTTGCAAATTTTTGGAACAAAGGTCCTGACAGTGAACATTCATATCTATAACTTTGTGTGTGAAAATTTTTGTTCTTGGCTTGTAAAAATTCTCTCTCTCTCTCTCTCTCTCTCTCTCTCTACTCACAGACGCACACACGTGTGTCTAGAGAGAGAGAGAGAAAGAGAGAGAGAGAGAATGTGTGTTATATATACACACATATATATAGGGATCCCCTTAGATAAACCTAAGGTATACATACACTTGACAAAAAAATACGTTAATGTATGATTGTAATTTATTATATATTATTACAATCAATAAATGTGAGCATAAATTAGTAAATGTGATCACATTTACTGATTGTAATAATACATGTTTAGTTATAATACATATCATAAATTACAATAATATATTTTAAAATGTCATCATGCACTTTTTTTTTTTTTTTTATCAAGTGTTTGCATATCCCAAGTGTATGTTATAACGTGCTACATATTTGTGTATATATATATATATAAGAGAGGATAATATAAAATTTTTATTATATTTCCTCCAAAAAAAAAAAAAATCATCTACTAAAATAATAAGTAATAAAAGTTCATTCAAATTACAAATACAAACATGACTAATAGTTTACTACAAATTATTGTTTATATAAAATCTTTATTATAGATATAAAAAGAAAACTATTCAAGCATTAGTTCTCTGGCTAATTTATCACAGACAACACTCATTGTCATATTAGTTCTTTATTTTAGTCTTTCTTTCAAATGACAAATTTTCTATAAATAACAATTTGCAACAAATTATAGATAAATCTAGATAAAATATTAATGTGAGGTTTTTTTTTTTTTTTTTTGGTATAAAATAACATTCTTAGTTGGGTGCTTTTGGTACCTGTCTTACGCTCACCAAATCATCATTTTGAGTTTCAACAGCGCACCTATTACAAGTTTTGGACAAAAGTTCTCATCTATATAAATTGAACAAAAAAAGAGATTCCAATTTGAAAACAATAGAAGCAACAAGGAAAATTGAAAAAATGGAGGTTAAAATGTTTGACGATTATAATAATATATTATAGGCTCAAATCCGACATTATTAATCCTCTCAAAAGCTTTTTGAAAGTGTTCAATATCAATCTCAAAACATAGGTCTCAACAAAAGAAATAAGTTTCAAACAAAGATAATAGGTTCCAAGTAAATATATATATATATATATAGGTCTCAAAAAAATCACAATTTTAAGTAGAAAACAAAGTTTCTTCTCTTCAATGGCTCTTCACCCTTCATTTTTATTCAATTTCAATACTTATACTTGTCTAACAAAAATTCACGTCAAGAAGAAGAAGAAGAAGATGACTGAAGAACTTAATAGAAAATAAAAGAGAGAGAGAGGAAGGGGAAGAGGGATTGAGTTTGATCCCCTATTCATTAGGGATAAAATGGACACTTTACTTTTTTAAGTGCCACTAAAACATAAATTATTAATTGATGATAATGGCAAAAGAAGAGGAGAAATGAGTGTTATTTCCTCTCATTCTCATAATCTTAATTATAGAGATAAAATGAAAATTATCTTAGCATTAGTTCTCTGGCTATTTTATCACAAGTAACCCTGTTGTAGCATTAGTTCTCTAATTTGGTATAAGCTTCCTATTACAAACAGTTGGCTTCCAAAAAGGGATTTTTGCCTTTATAGGGGGCAAGCAAAACATGTAAATTCAAATTGACCAATGTTGTGAGTATATTTGGGACTGTATAAGTGGGTTGGTAAAAGCTCAAGAAATTGATTTAATAGATTGACCCAGTAGACAAAAACCCAGCTCGCCAACATCTAGCTTGCAGGAATGAGCTCTCAGATCGTTGTTTCAGTTCTTAGGTCGCTGGTCAATCGTGGTCAAGATTGTCTTATGTTCAATTTTAGGTCGCCCAGAGCGAGCTTCAGCTCATAGCTCGAAGTGCTCATTAAGAGAATTTTTTCAGAAAGGTAACAGCTTAAATTGAGAAATAGTCAACTACCATAATTGGAAGTAAAATCAAACTCCTATTTCGATGGGATTTATCCCAAAACTGATTTGGTTTTGGAAGTGTAATTAATGTAGAATTCTTTCCCATTTTAATTGTACTCAAATTATAACACCCTACACTATAAATAGTGATTGAAAATTCATTGTACACAACATCAAGTAATAAGATACCGTGACTCTACCAAAATAACCACAGAAACAGTCATGGACGTATGCATTTTTTTAGGCCGAATCACGTAAAAATCATTTTGCATTCACTATTCTTCCTCTTCGTTTTCTCTTGTTTTTTGCTTCTATTTTGCTTAATTTGCAGTATTGGGTCAAGAACTTGGGTCGATCAGATTGAGACGTTGACATTTTGGCGCTAGAAGGAGGGCCTAGATTGTAATCTTTGAGTTTTAACTACCATGACAAGAGGAAGAATCACCAAAAGTTCTGACGTGATGACTGATCAACTAGAAAGGCAGATGGATCAGCAACAACATGATGTCCAGTAAATGGAGGATCCAACCATGCCCATCGTAAGCATGTCTCATGTCCCCACAATTGACGCTACTGTGGGTATGCCTCTACTAGCCCCTCGCCAACCAACACCGATGGTCCCTACAGCCGAGGGGTTATAGGTATGGTACCAGCAGTAAGAGACATTAGGAAATACAATACAGCAACTTGTGGATGCAGTCAGGCACAAAACGCACCCAAATTTGAGGCTACTGCTTTAAAAGAAGTTTACTAGTAACAACGAGAGGGAATGTCAGCACCTAAAAGACTCTTCAGAGAGGTGCCACGACCTGCCAGCTCAGCTCATTTCTCCAACTCACGTTCAAGAGCTGAAGGTCACCAAGCTCATGAAGAGGAGGAAGTTCCACGTCCTGTTAGCTTGAGAGTAAATGTGGGTTAGGATAGGAGCTGCCACATAGAGGTTAGGCGCGATTGAGTTCGGACTGCATCTCGGTTTGAAGAGGATGAAGTAGACAATCAGCGACGTGCAGAGTCATACCGAGCTTGCGAAGGGATAGTTAGGGATACATATCAGACCGCCGATTTTTAGGTCGCGAGCATAGGAAAGGACAAAAGGCTCAAAACCTAAGAATAGAAGAGCTCCTTCAGAGGGTTCAGCAACTCGAAGCATGTCCCGGTACCTCAAAACAATGTGATTAATATGAGGAGATGACTTATTTTATTAAGGAGATCAAGACACAGCCTCTCCTTCCTAGATTCAAAGTCTCTAACATTCCTCAGTACAATAGAGATAAGGACCCTTACGATCACGTGGATGCATTCAATGTCCAAATAGATCTCCAAACGGACAATCTGTTGGTCAAGTGTTGTGTTTTCCCAACTACCCTAAGAAACATTCTCCGGACTTGGTTTAAGAGTCTCCTAGCTCATAGCATAGATAGTTGGAAGCGATGTCAATAAAAGTTCACCAGCCAGTACAGAGCTTTGAGGAGGTAGATCACGTTATCTTGTCACCTCGCCATGATCTTCTAGTGACAAAATGAATCATTGAAAGATTACATTACTAGATTTAGACACGAAGTTAGCAATGTAAAGAACTCTTCGAACAAAAGCATCCTGACTACAATTTCGGCTGGGCTTTGCAAGGATAGAAAGTTGTATGAGAGCATCTACAAATCCCCAGTTAGGGATCTGAGCGACTTCTACGAGCGAGCTTTCAATGAGATTAGATGGGAGGAGACCTTTGACCCTAAGAACCTTAACCAGAAAGGTGAAACAAATAGTTCCAACCAACCAAAGAAAAGAAATAATGGTGGGAATGGAAGTGAAGGTCGGAATAACAGTTCAAACAATTAAGTCACTAAGAAGGCTAGGAAAGAGCCTAGAAATGAATGATCTCAACATCAAGGTCATTATGATAACTACAACATCCTGTCACATACACAAGACATGATTTTTGCAACGGAGAGGAACATAGAGAATTTTGGGAATGGAAATCCTATAAGGTCTCCCATTAATTGCAGAGACAAAGACACGTTTTGTGCCTATCATAATGAGGTCGAACACAACACTTCAAAATGTTAGGCGTTAAAGGATGCCATTAAAGATCTAATTAAGAAGGGTTGCTTAAGAGATTATGTGGTGCGACTAATGAGCTCGCGATCTCAACAATAACGACCTCAACAACCACCACAGCCAGCACAATAGCAACCCCAGTGAGCTCCCAAACCAAAATATGTACTCGTTATGAGGACCATCTTTACTATACATGGTGGCCCTCACATCACAAGTACATCCAACAAGTCACATGAATGTTATGTACCGAAAGCGAATCATGTTCTGCTGACAAGTCATAATGGGCTGGAAGGACTTGCGAAAAAGGCAAAAAATAACCTCGAATGACATTGTTTTTCCTGAGAAAGATGTCAAAGGTGTATGTTGGTCCCATAACGACACACTCGTCATTCGAGCAAAGATTGGTAACATAGAAATGCGATAGATCATGATCAACACAAGGAGCTCGGTTAATGTCATATACAGTGGGTGCTTCGACTAGATGGGATTAAAGACAGAACAACTGAAGCCTTCCCTAGAACCTCTTTACGGCTTCACTGGAGACACCATCACTACAGTAGGCTAGATTAGACTTCCATTTACACTTAGGGATTCAAGTCGTCAAGCCACTGTGTTGGTAAATTTTCTAATAATCGACTGCCCTTCAACATACAATATGGTTTTAGAAAGACCTACGATGAACGACCTGGATGTGGTCATCTCCATCAGGACCCTCACAGTCAAATTTTCAATCCCTAATGGGATAGGTTGTGTGCAAGACTAGCAGCACTTGACTCGATGCTACTATGAAGACGCAGTCAAGATGGAGGTCAAAGGAAAGAAAGTAAACGTGGTTTCAGAAGGTAAGCGACGAGTTATGAGCGAGAAAGGGGTAAGTCACGACTTTAACCCATGCGAGGTAGCTGTGGACAGAATAGTTGGGCCTAGAGAAAACTCGAGGATATCCAAGTTAGCGAGGTGGATACTAAAAGATGCCTCAAACTAGGACAAAGTTTAACCCTAAAGGCGAGATATCAGCTCACTGACTTCCTTAAAGCCAACTTGGACGTTTTTGCTTGAAACCACGAGGATATAGTGGGGATAGATCCCAAGGTCACGTCATATAAGCTAAACATTGACCCTTACTATAAATCAATTAGCCAAAAGAGGAGGCCAATGACGGCAGAACACTATACCGCTCTGAAGGAGGAGGTAGATAAATTATTGGCTAACAAATTCATCCGTGAAGCCTATTTACCAACCCGGCATGCCAATCTTGTGCTCGTGAATAAGAAGAATGGAAAGTGGAGAACTTGTATTGACTTCATGGACTTGAATAAGGTGTGCCCAAAAGACAACTTCCTTCTACCTAGAATTGACTAGCTCATGGATGCGACAGTTGGTCATTAGCACTTAAGCTTCCTGGATGTCTGCTCGGCCTGTAATCAGATACCTATGAGCCTAGAAGACGAAGAACATACCTCGTTTATTATAGATCGTGGCCTATATTGCTACAAAGTGATGTCCTTTGGACTAAAGAATGCAAGGGTAACTTATCAACACTTGGTTAATATGATGTTTGAGGAACAAATCAGGAAGACAGTGGAGGTGTACGTGGATGACATGCTAGTAAAGTCTAAGCAGGTGGTTGACTATGTATGCAGCTTGGGGAAAATATTCCAAATATTGAGAAACTATCAGATGAAGCTAAACTCACTCAAGTGCACGTTTGAGGTGACCTCCGGAAAGTTCCTTGACTTTATGGTAAACAACAGAGGGATCGAAGCCAATATTGAAAAGATTAAGTCGTTGATTGACATGAGGTCCCTACTCGGTTCAAGGATGTGCAAATCCTCAATGACCAGGTTGTAGCTCTCAACAAATTCATCTTAAAGGATACTGACCAATGCATTCCCTTCTTTGATGTGCTGAAAAAGGTAAAAAACTTCGAATGGATTGAGCAATGCGAGGTGACATTTCAGCAGCTAAAAAACTACATGGGTTGAGCTTCATTCTTATTCAATCCAAAAGAGAGAGAGAAACTCATTTTATACTTGGGGGTATCTTAACATGCCTTGAGCGTAACTTTAGTGAAAAAAGAGGAAAGGACGTAGTTTCCCGTGTACTATATGAGTAAGAGGCTACTTGATGTTGAAACCAAGTACTCGCAGATGGAGAAACTTGTCTATTGCCCGGTAGTCACATAGAGGAATTTGCACCCATATTTTCAAGCCCACAGAATTGAAGTCCTCACTTAGTATCCATTGAAGTAGGTCCTCAAGAAGTCAGACACTTCAAGTCAATTACTCAAGTTGACAGTAGAGTTGGAACAATTCAACATCTAGTTCAAGCTGAGATTAGTAATTAAGACCCAGACTCTAGCAGACTTCATTGTAGAATTCATGGGGTCTACAAAAGAGAGAGCTGAATCTTCTAAAGGCTCGACCCAATAGTTATATGTTGATGGATTATCTAGCGAACAAAAGGTTGGAGCTGGAGTTCTACTAATCAGTCTCAAATGACACAAGATTCTTTGTGCATTAAAGTTTGGTTTTCAGGCTACCAACAATGAAACTGAGTATGAGGCACTGTTTGCAGGTCTACGTTTGGCTAAAAAGATGCGAGTTAAGCAACTAAGAATTTTCAGTGACTCTCAGCTCGTGGTCTGCCACATCTGAAGGGAATATTAAACCAGGGGATCTAAGATGGCTGTTTACCTCCAGAAGGTTCAAAAACTGCTAAGTACTTTCCATAAATTTAAAGTTAAATAGATCCTGCAAGCTCAAAACTTGCATGCAGATGCACTAGCTCACCTAGCAACTACATGAAATGTAGACTTTCTGGGAGCTATCCCAGTAGAGTTCTTGCCAGTCCCAAGCACAAAAGAGAGGGATTCCATGATGGTTATAGTTGTCTAACCAAACTCATGGATGGGCCCAATCTTGAACTACTTGCAGGATGAGAAGCTGTCAGGTGACAAATTGGAGGCACATCGATGGCCACTCCTTAGATGCATCGATGGCCAGGACTACAAGATCGTGCTGAAGTAGATACATGCTGGCCACTGTGGGAATCACGATGAGGGGCTATCTTTAGCTTAAAAAGTGCTCCGGTAAGGATTCTACTGGCCTACCATGAAACAAGATGTCATCAACTTAGTTAAGAGATGCAATAAGTGCTAAAGGTTCGTCAATGTTCTATGAGCTCCACCAGTTTATCTTCAACAAATGGTGAGCTCGTGGCCTTTGACAATTTGGGGCATAGACCTTATTAAACCTCTACCAACAGTTCGCGAAAAGTGTAAGCATGTTGTGGTCGTAGTGGACTACTTTACTAAGTGGGCAGAAGTCAAAGAACTAGCGAAAATCTCCATTACAAAGATAGAAAAGTTTGTGTAGACAAATATTATTTACAAGTTCGGAGTCTCTCAACAAATCGTGACAGATAATGAAACTTAGTTTAGTAACGACTAATTTATCAAGTTTTGTAACGACCTGAAGATCGTCAAGAGCTTTTTAGCGGTACACCATCCATAAGTCAATTGTCAGGTCGAGGCTGTGAACAAAATAATAAAGCAGATCTTGAAAACAAAGCTGGAAGCCAAAAAAGGAGCATGGGTGGATGAGCTACAAAAGATACTATAGGCTTATAGAACCACAGCTCACAGCACTACTGGTGAAACTCCTTTCTCTATGGTATAAAGATTCAAGGCCATGATCCCGATAAAGTTAAAAGTGACCTTGCAACGTAAAGCGACCTTCAATCCAGAAAATAATGACCAACTACTTGTCGCATATCTTGACTTCCTTGAAGAGGCAAGAGAAGCAGTGCATTTAAAAGTAGTTATTTATTAGCAAAGAGTTGCAAGGTACTACAACAGAAAAGCTCGAGTCCGGTGCTACAACATCAGTGATCTCGTACTCTGCCTTGTCCTACCTGGAGCCCGCAAGGCCAGTGACAGGTCATTAGGTCTAAATTGAGAAGGCCCTTATTTTATTAAGGGAAACCTGAGAAATGAAGCATATCATTTGACTAATATGGATAAAGTTGAGGTCCATCGAGCTTGGAATGCTGAACACCTTCACCCATACTTTCAATAACTTTTTAAGTGCATATATATAATTTGTAATTTGATTTTCGAAAATCAATAAAAACTTCAAATTCCTCATACTACTTTACTTTGAATAATTGCTCTATTGATTTCTTTATTAAGTGCTATATATAAAAGTGAAAGTGACCTCTCCATCGAGTTTCTCTTTAGCAAAATTTTATAAGTCATGTTATATTAAGCTAAAAGGTTTCGACCTACTAGCTCGCCATTAGGCTAAAATGTTCTGACTTACTAGCTCACCATTATGCTAAAAGGTTTTGACCTATTAGCTCTACATTACACTATGTTAACTGAGGTTTCGACCTCCGCATTATGCTATCTTTGTTGAGGTTCCAACCTCGACACTACTATATTAGCTGAAGTCTCAATCCATAGGATATGGCTTAAATTTTTGAATTAAGCTACAATTTACGAACTATGACATATCAAGATCAACGACCTCTAAAGCTCTCATAAGGTTTTATTACCATTGATTTATGCATTGATTATCTAACTTCTCTGTTTGCAAGACCTAAAAGGATGTCGTCGAGTGGACCCGTATCGATAAGTAACTTTGCTAAATAAGAAAACCATTTATCTTAAATTTTTTCTCAACATCCATACTAATCATGTTGTGATTAAAAACATGATCATGAATATACAAAGATCTAAAATAGGCATGTTGTCATGGTTATATAAAAATTCTACAAAATATTATTCAAATTTTAAAATATGCACGATAACATAATTGATAATAATATTAGAAGCACAGTGTTCACAAAAGAAACAATGCAGCGTCGTCAGTCGTCTGACCCACCTAGCCTGATCGCGGCGGACTGGTACCTTGATTTCTTGTTCTTACACCTGAGAGGTTTTGTAACATAGAACCTAAAATAATTGTACACTATAAAGCCTAGTGAGTGTGAGGGTTGATTAAACTAAGTTTTATAAAATACATTATGAAAATATTTTTCTTAAAAAAAAAAAAAAATTTGTTTTCGAAAACTTGAGTTTTATAAATTTTCTTCAAGAATTCAAAAGCTTCTTTTTTTAAAAAAAAAATAATAATAATTTCTTTCTAAAACCTGTTTTTCAATGGTATACTACTCTTACTAAAATCTGTACTAATGAGGAACCCAAGGAAAGCTACAACCACATGAACAAGTAAACCGGCTCAACTCAGTGTGGGGGATCATGTGGCGAAATAGCTATCATCGCACACCGTGACAAAGCTACAAAGACACCCCGCTACTGCGTGGCGGAACTATCATCGCACACCGTAAGCGAGATAATACCCCACGGTGTAGAAGGCGACTCAACAGACATGACAGACTCTATCCCCCCGATATTAGCAGGACTAACCCTCCCAACACTTGCCCTACACTATAAGGTATACCGACCGGATCTAATGCTAGAAGGTTTGTCTACCAATAAGTTTGGATCATTCCACTAGTCCTCGAAAATCTTTATTTTTTTTTTTTACTATTCTATATTTCAAATAAGCTAATATTTCATGTTAAACATGAACTGTTGATGGGCTAAAAATAATTTATGAAAATTTATATAATAATTGCAGAAAAATCTGAAAAACATTTAACATAAAGAAAATCTTTTCACATTCACTGCTTGCTGTTATTTTCACTTACACCAATGTTTCCATGACCTCCTTTCCGCTCGCTATCACCTACACTTATTCACAAACGAAACATTCACTTAGCTAGCTAAATTATTATCTAACTCCTAATCCATACGAGCTGTTAAGGATTGCAATACTGTCAGTCTAGCTCGAGCTGCGAGCTCACACCTCAGCTCGCCCCTCAGCGAGCTCCTGCCTCGCTCAGCACAGCCCGAAATAAGGGCATCCACTTTTAGCAAGCGAGCTCGGCTCACTCTCTTAGCGAGCTAAGATCTTTTTCTAGCTTAGGCCGCTCCTCATACCTCTCAGCTTGTCTAAGCACCCCTGATGAGCTGCAACCTCACTCATCTCCTTTTACGAGCTCGCACTCTGGCCTAGTCTAGATAAGCGAGGTGGAGAGCAACAGACGTAGCCCAACTCACTCCCCAGTCGACCATCTTAACTAGCTGAATGCACTAAGGGCCTCTTCCAACTCGCATCTCGTGAGCTCCTACCCTAACTCACGCATGTCTACTCCTAACACTCATTTCTTCAGACTTACATTTTACATTACCATAAATACATCTCGACTTCATTTCACACATACAAAATAAATCAACATATCATCAGTTCGCCAATTTCTCAGGTCGCGACCTCATCAAGTTTAGCGATAGAAACTGAATCATCCCAAATTAAAATCAAATTACCACAAATTAACATCATTCTCAGCTATTTCACTTACCAGACCCTTGCTCAGCTTTTTGCCTTGCTTTCTCTCTCGCTTACAGCTTCAAATCACCAGATCTATACACCAAGAATCTCGTTAAATGTTTACAACTCAGAAGCTATTACTCGACAACTTTTCACTAACATAAAACCATAAAAACTCATTCTTATCACTTAAATCTTACCAGATCTGCTCCTTAAATGTGTTCTTCACCTTCCAATATCCTCCTCAAAAATGGCAAAAATCAACTCGGCACAATTGCAGATCTGCCCTCTTTGCTTCTGCCGGTGACAGCTTCTCGTCCTTTCTCTCTCTCTTTTCTAGATTTTTCTTCTGCCAACATACCCGTCACACACCTATATTTATAGGCATGGGTTAAGCTTGATTTCACCCTTGGACTTCTTTAAAATTACGTTTTTACCAGATTTTAGAGAAGCCTTTATTTTTCCCTAATGTCCTTGTCTTTTCCTCATATTTACAATTTTACCATTCTTTATAAAATTTTTTATTTTTACCATTTTACCCTCAATTTTTAATATTTAATTTTTCTCTCAATCATCCCGAAAATTCTATAAAAATTAAATTGCACTTCCAAACACTCTAAAAATTATTTTTATTATTTTATAAATCAAATTTATCTCATCTTGTATCTAGATACAGTACAACTTGAGATAGCGTGTTATAAATAAGGTGACAGCAGATTCTTGAGTTTAGAGGTGGAAAACCGTTCCTTTTGAAGATCAAGGCCAAAGATGTGAGCTACGAGTAGGAGTTAGGGTTAGTTGAAAAAAGCTAAGTTCTAGCCTATTCAGGAGGTTGATGAGATAGGCAAGGACTAGAAATCTGAGCCCATGCTTGAGATGTTAGGTGCTGATGGCAATGAACCCCCCGAGAAGGATAGACTGTATAGTCGTTAGAAAAAGACAACATAACATGGCAACCTTTGGGAAGGTGATACTTAAAAGTAATTCCTCTCAACTCCTCATACTTTATTTTCAAGGCGTAGTGGATAAACACCTCACGAGCTCACCATTCCTCGGCAGTCTTACAAATTACAATTGGGTCAGGTCGACCTATGAACTCCCTAGTGACCTCACCACTCAGAGAGGTCGCTTTTTCAACAATGCGAACTTCCCATGTGTTGAGCTCCTCTAAGTTAGGAGAATCACCATCTCCTATTCTATATGATTTGATGAGAACCCTGTATATAATGATACGACACCCACAAGCAAATTAAAACACAACCCCAAGAAATATTAAAACAGGTTTATAAAAAAGAAATTTTGACCCATTGATTAAAACAGGTTTATAAAAAAGAAATGATGGAAACCAAGTTAGCAAGCATAGAGGATGACGAGACAATTGGACAATGAGGCAATTGAAGGCTATTGGGCTTAATTTTAAAGACTTTGAGAGCTAATTGAAGGCAATTGGAATCAAACTTTGAGTTAATTGGGCTTTAAATAATTTGGACTGAATTTATTTTAATTGTAATGAGTTTTAAATTAAGTTAGTTTATTTTATTTAAACTAATGCTATTTGGGCTGAAACATTTAATTTAATTTAAGCCCATGAGTATAATTAGTGAGCCCAAGTGTTAGGGGGCTAGGGTTTCATGTTATATTTTATTTCTTTGCCTATAAAAAGGCTTGTAACCCTAAGCAAACTTAAGTTGAATGGAATGAAGATGCAGCTAATTTGAGAGAGTGAATTCTCTTTTGTTCATTGTTGAACATGTGATCTTATCAAGCTTTGCTTGTGGCGATCGAAACCATGACTTATCTCTCACCTTCTCATCTATGTCTTGAGAGTGGCGTCAATATCCTTCTTTTGATAATTTTGGTTCTTGATTGAGTTCTAATCTTGATTGAGGTGGGAGATAAGTTATGGTTTCGATCGCCACAAGTAAAGCTTGATAAGATCACATGTTCAACAATGAACAAAAGAGAATTCACTCTCTCAAATTAGTTGCATCTTCATTCCATTCAACTTAAGTTTGCTTAGGGTTACAAGCCTTTTTATAGGCAAAGAAATAAAAGATAACATGAAACCCTAGCCCCCTAACACTTGGGCTCACTAATTATACTCATGAGCTTAAATTAAATTAAATGTTTCAGCCCAAATAACATTAGTTTAAATAAAATAAACTAACTTAATTTAAAACCTATTACAATTAAAATAAATTTAGCCCAAATTATTTAAAGCCCATTTATCTCAAAGTTTGATTCCAATTGCCTTCAATTAGCTCTCAAAGCCTTTAAAATTAAGCCCAATAGCCTTCAATTGTCTCATTGTCCAATTGTCTCGTCATCCTCTATGCTTGCTAACTTGGTTTCTATCATGATTAGTGTCTGCGACTTAAAGACAACTATATATAAAAGAGAGCAGTTAGGTCACTACATACAGACCATGCGTAAGAATCTAAGTCTCCTAATCTCTAAGAAGGAACTTCCTAATATACATGTCACAAACACCATATAAATCACTAAGGCCATAAGGGTCTCGACCTACGATCTAACGACCTACGAGCTAATAACCTACAAATATATCATCCTACAACTCATATACGTAGAGTTACAAACAACAAACAGTTCGTAAAGTGCCAACCAACAAGAACAAATAAAAAAGAAACAAAACGTTGCAAACATGCAACATCAAGAATATAGAACATTCAAGCCAGTACCAGATCTAGAAAAAACACAATGCAACACATACAAAAGATAAAAGCCAAAAAATTGAGAGTTGATTATGGAGACTTACTGTAAACGTAGTAAAGCTTAACCGCTTGAGAAGAAAGACGTTGATCTTCTTCAAGGTGTGCCGATGCAAGGATGTAGAACGAGAAGAAAAAAAAAAGGCTCGATGAATTGAGTTTCAAAATGGCAGAGTAAGAGATAAAAGGAAGGGGGCCTCCGCTTTATATAGATACAAGACTCTAACCATTAGATTTGAAGGCTAATCGACCGTCTTAAATCTAACGATGTAGTGTGAGTTAAGGGACTTGTCATCATGGGTTGTCAGTTAAGAAACATACGCATTAAATATGCACAAAAGAAGACGTGCAAGTGCAATGATTACCCGAAGAGTTGCCACAAGTCACGTGACAGGACAAAATTTGAAAAGGCAGCATGACAAGTCGTGACATATCAGCTTTTACCAGCGAGCTTAAACTTCTAGTTCATAGATCATACTGAGAGCTGAGGGACTGATGTTGTAGATATATTTGAGGCTATATAAGTGGGTTGATAAACGTCCAAGGAACTGATCCAATATATTGACCCAATAGGTAAAAACCTAGCTCGCCAATATCCAGTTGACAGGATCGAGCTCTCAAATCGTAGTTTCAGTTCTCAGGTCGCTAGTTAACCGTAATCAAGGCTGCCCCATGCTCAGCTTTAGATCGCCTAGAGCAAGCTCTAGCTCATAGCTCGGAGTATTCATTAAGGGAATTTTTCCATAAAGGCAATAGCTTAAATTGAGAAAAAGTCAACTACCAAAATTGGAAGTAAAATCAAACTCCTATTTCAACAGGATTTATCCCAAAACTGATAGACACTGGTTTTGGAAGTATAATTAATGTAGAATTCTTTCCTATTTAATTGTACTCAAATTGTAATATCTCACACTATAAATAGAAGTTGAAAATTCATTGTACACAACATCAAGCAATAAGATATTGTGACTTTACAAAAATAGCCAAAGAATCAGTCGTGGATGTAGACATCTTTTTACACCGAACCACGTAAAAATTATTTTACATTCACTGTTCTTCCTCTTCTTTTTCTCTTATTTTTTGCTTTTGTTTTGTTTAATTTACAGTATTGGATCAAGAAATTGGGTCGATCGGATTAAAACATCGACAATCAAAGAAAATAATATTTAAAAAATGAAGTCATTGAAAATGTAGGTATAAAACTGTTAATTTTATGGCAAAAAATAATTTAATAAAGGATAATAAGTAGTTGAAAAATAAATAAATATAATGATGTTAATTTTATGAAAAAAAAAATATTAATAAATGATATAGACCGTTGCTTTATGAGTCAAAATGGAACTGATCACTCTTTTACATTTAAAAATAATCTATAACGAAATTTACACTAAATTTCTTAGTGATTTCCCTTTTAATACACATGATCAAATATTTTGGAGAAACGTCACCTATCCATTTTGCAACAATACACATAGCTAAAAACAATCTTTTGATAGTAACCACTAACACCAAAAGAGTAAGTGTGAACACAATTGTTATGTGATAGATACAAACCTCAATTACTTACATACTTTCTATAATTTAATTTTATTGTATGTACTTTAAGTCATATTAAAATATAATAACTCCAAACAAATTTAAATGAACAATTAATTTACAAAGTAGTCAAATAAGTGTGACAACAAGTATAGCTAACACAAATCTCGAAAACAAAAATATTAATTAAACTAATCAGTAATATGCTAATTAATATAGGAAACTAAATCCTAGAAGGGGCAGATTTTGTCTCCAACTTTAAAGTGTAAAAAAAAAAAAAAAAATTGAATAAATAATGGGAGAAGATATATCTCCAACAATTTTGTATTAGTTATAGTTTGTAATGTATGTGATTAACTTAATTAAAAAAAATAGAGAGACCTAACAAAAATTATTTCATCTACATTTAACATATGGCCAAATTTCATCGGCTATAGAGCCTCCACAGGCCGCAGCTCCACTCATGGGATGACCGATTGTGATTGTGAAACAATGTAATATTTTTATTTCGTTACTTATTAATGAAAGAGTAAAAAATACAATAAATAAATAAATAAATAAATAAATAAAAGAGTAAAATTCATTATAAATTTATTAAACCCAAATCAGGTTTCCCATATTTTCCCGTATGTTCTTGTGAGAGTGGGCTTCTCTCAAAAGAGTTTTTAAATTTGAACAAACTCTTCTGATTATCCCTAAATCACCCAAACAACCCAATAAGTGGTTGAGGAGTAGAGTTGCCTTAGTGGAGTGGAGGCAATCCAACTTTGACAATGTGCCAAGGTTTAAATCTCACCAATCACTTAATACAGTGGTCATTTTTTCCCTCCTTCAAGAGTCAGTCTCTCTCGTTCTGGAAATAGATTTTCGAGTTACACGTTTACTTAATCTATTTGTAAATCTTGATAGCCACCTGATCCGGTGTCAGAAATTATTGTAAATCCAAAAAAAAAAAAAAAAAAAGGGTCGTTTTTAAGAGAAAAAAGTTTAAAGCAGATGTCAAAAGCAATATAAACATGGTTAACACAGCTGATAATATGTAACTAGCTAGGTGTAACAAGAAAGCGGTCCTGGAAGTGATACATTGTAGATATAAAGGTTTAGTCCATTTTATGAGGCAGTCATTATCACAGGACAACTGCTAGGTCTATTATCAATCACATCCCACTTTATTTCAATTACAAACATGTCCTCTAGTGTCAGTTTTATCGACTTCACAACAGTTCCAAATGTCCCCTGGGGTGTAAAAAGCTTACAAAAGCACCTTTATCCTTTGGACCCTCAACTTAACTCAATTATTTGTGATATGCAATTATTGTCATATTGCATCTTATAATTCAAGAGTGCTAATATTTCAAAATGAGAGAATAAAAAAATGAAAACAATTCTTGTCTTGAATTAAAAGTTAAATACAAGTTTAACACCACTTTTATAATTAATTTAAGAGGCTAGATTTAGCAGATGGCTAGTGGATGCAGTGGCACCACAGTCCATGGAGTTTGGCTTATCAGCCAAACGTCCATGAGTCAATCTGCACCTAGGACCATGAAAGTGAGAGTAATTTTCCCATATGATGTGAGCCTCTTCTCTTGAATCTGGAAATCTAGTTTCGGACCACACTTCAAAGACTCTGATCCAGAGTGTCTAATAAGCTATACGGTATATATAATATTTATGTAATAATAAAAAGAAAAAAAAGAGGCTAGATTTAACTTTATTATTATTATTATTAGCAGGAGCAGCATGAGAGAACAAAAGAAAGGAAACCCATAAAATACCTGTATTATTGTTTACAGATCCGAAGATTTGGTTTGTTCTTCAAATCCACCCTAGTTGTGTAAGAATTAAATTTGCAGTTATGGGACAAAATGGATAATATAATAGTTTACTTTCTTAATTAATATACTACATTTGTTAGATCTATTGAGATGATGCAAAAAATCCATTGTTCAATCCTCCTCACATTAATCTCAGAGGGAGAATCATTGTTGTGGTCTGACTCTAGTAGCCATTCCTAATGACATCTCAACAAGATCATTTTCTCTATTTCTTTTTTCAGAGCTCAATTTAATTCGAATGGTTTGGCTGTGCTAAGCTTGTTGTCAATAAAAGGATCAAAGTAAATTAATATAATTTTCATTTATCAAATAATTCCTTTATCATACTCCAGGTACCCTTTGAAAATGACAGGCACATCAAAGCCAAATAACATGCTTTGTAACATAAGGTCATTTTCTATGTGTTGATTTTGATTTTCACATTATCCTTTCTGTCCAGAAGAGCATGGAATCAGATGACTGTTTCCTCAAGTGTTTTGTCTCCTTTTCCATAACTAAAAAAGGGTCTAGGATCTCTCAAAGAAAAAATTAAAAAAGTGAAAAATAAAAGATGGGTCTCAGAAACCCCACCTTTCTAACTCGATTTGCAACGGCAACATCACACAAAGGCATGCATTTCAAATGTTCAACGGCGAAAGTGATCACGGTGTGGATTTTAAACTTAATGATATGAGTACAAAAAACTGTGTGTGACTCTCTGTGCATGAACGCTTATTAGACATGCTAAAGCTCAATGGTAAAGAATTAGAATGTGCTTGATGAGCCCAGAAGCCAAATGGTTTATTACACAGCAAATTATAACGAATCAGCATGCCAAATGGTTTGCAACCAGGATCCAAGCAATTTTGGAGTTCCATGCTAACTCATTATGACCTGCGAAAAAATGAAAATCTGATTTAGACAAACAGCAATGCAAATAGGAAGCTTAATCGAGATCACAAAGCTGCAAAGGGTCACCGGAAAAAACACATATATACACATCCAGACGGAACACAGCACATGCAGGGCTACATACGACAAGCAATAGGTTGTGAGAGGGCACAAGTGACTCACTGACTACGATTATGAGATTTCAGCTATTTTTGATAGATTTATAAACCCACTTACTAGTCAATTCCTTCTAAGAATTATCCACAGCTATTTCCCAGAACGGTCAGAAGACTTTGAAACAATATTTCATACATCAATTCCATGAGCAGAGTGGCAATCCAGGTAAGATGATAATCCAATGTCTACGTAACAGAAGCAATGACCAAAACAAAAAATTCAGATCAAACCTAGATAAATGTCCTATAATAATCACTTCCAGTCACAACATTTTCATAGTTCTACCATATAGGCCAAGATACAACCAGTAACTCTTATCTCATTCAAAATAATTTCCTATAATCATCACAATTAAATAAAAAGAAAAGCTCAAGCTAACCTTAAGAAGAATGTTGTCTGAGCTGGGTAAAGGCAACAGAGATCTTTGCACCAACAAGAGCATTATTTTTTACGAGTGCAATGTCCAAGAATTAGTTAAGAAAATGAAGTTGTCAAATCAAACATCATTAACCATGAAAACTAGCCGTTTAATGATAAAAGAGAAGAAATTGTATATATCTATTCACATGCAAACAATTTAGTCAGCCACCATCATTACTAAATTAACGAATTCATTAGCAGAGTTGTGTCAGAGATTTACAATAGAATTGTAAGCACTTTAAAAGTAAAGTTGTTGTGCAACAACTCCAGAAAAAAAGGATACTTGAAGCGAGTGACATCCCTCCTGTTAGTTCATTAACTCTTGCAAGCAAGAAAGGAGTCTCGGCATTTCCTACTATGTTCTTATCCCTAAAAGAAACAAAATTTTTGTTCAAGTATAAGCAGATGCATGTTCAAGGACTTAAAAGTAAGAAGCAGTTTTGACCTAGCCATTTTAAGAGCAGTCTGTATTGCAGATTCAATTATGCTGCCAGAAGCTGTGTATTCTTTTGGGATGGGAACAGCAATCAGGATACCAGATCCAAGTTTAAGTTTTGTGTTTGCATCTGCAATCAACCATAATCATAGAAAAAGGATACAGGATTACTTAGAAGTCCTTTATTATCAAAACAAATATAAGAATAGATTACTCTTTCACTTGCCTATTAGCCGAGCACAATCTTCCGGGCTATCAACACGACAGGGCACCTAGATTATTGTTGAAAATCGAATAAAAATTTTCATTTCATGAATCACTTGTAAACAAAGTATGCTAAATTGTACATCTGCACAACACTCTGTTAAAGCAATCTCAAAAACGCACGGAGAATGTTGTCGTTATACTTCTTCTGCAATTATCTTTGCTATCTTGGCTTATAAACTAAATTCTTTGGAGAACTTTCCACCAAAAAGCAGATTTTTTGTTTCCCACCAAGAATTCAATGAGAGAGATTACAAATGTAGAAAATTTTTGTATTATTCTAAAATAAATCCATTAAGTATGAGACAGGCCATTGAGCATCTATGGTGCAAAACTGTGCTTGAATAAATTCTCCTTTCAATTTGTAATGGCAGAAAAGAAAATGCTACAAGCAAGAATCATTGTGATACTAATGGAGACAAGTAGCAAGTCTCCTTTAAAAATTTTTAGAAGTAGAAACAAAGATTCCGTGGCCCAAACTTTAATTTGGCATGCCTTGAATACTATGGGCCTATTTGGGATCTCATGTGACCAGCCCAACAGGTTTGTTGGTCCAGAATTTGTCTAGGAAGTCAAAGAGTCAGTCAAGGAGTCCTCAATGCAGTCAAGAGTCTTTATTAAGTCCTAAGGGTGGGATCAGTCAAATCTTGGTTAAGAATCATTTATGTACTTATATTAATATGGATGAAAACTAAACTGCCAGAGTTTGAATATATAAATCAAAAAAAGTTACAGCTATTACAATCAAGTTTGTGTGATGCAATCATTCAACCCAAGATGTGATGCCACGGGTTTTTTACATGTGATGCCCAATCAAACTCAGCTATTTCATCTGTCATTATATTTCCAAATTATAATTTTCTACCACTCAAACCACCCTCCAACCCATAACAAACAGACCCCCCAAACCTGTCCTGCATCAGAGCCACCATTATTTAATATTGTTTATTTAATTTTAAGCCAAACATATTGACAGTATATAACATTCATAATAAGTGTTTAATCCAATAAAGAAACTCAAAGAAAAAGTGCTGAAACAAATTTCAATAGTAGTACCTTGCAGCCACTACTTTCGGTAAAAAAGGCTGGGAACTCATGGGTCTTATAAGCAGCAACACAAACGCCCTGAGTTTCCTGTACAGATGGTCAGAAAAATTAGCAATAGGTAACTTATAATCTGAAGTTGATTTACATTTAGCAAGAATATGGAATTAAAATGGCAAGTACCAAATATTCAAGTGTCCTGGGAACATCTAATATGGATTTTACGCCAGCAGATATCACTGCTACTGGTGTTCTTCCAAGTTCAGTAAGATCAGAGGATATATCCATTGCTGCACAGAAAACACCCAAACAAACACACCCAAAACAATTACTAATGCTATATTTCAAATAATAATAATAATAAAAATTACTAATGCTATAATTTCCACAAAAAAAAATATCTAATCTGGGTAATATTTAAAAGAAGCCATTTTTAATTTTGCAACCAATTAATAAAGACTGGCATGTTGATGACAAAATGAAACTGCTCTAGATATTTTTGCTTTGATAGTCCATTCATCATTTATGTGAGGCTTATTCAAATATATGTAAAAAGACAAAGAAGGATCAAAACAATTTCTACCTTGGAAACCCACAGGCAGTAAAATGATATAGAAAGTGATATCTTGTTAAATTGCAGCGTAACATAATTACCACTGACAGCTAAATGCTAATGACAGCCTAGTCACTCTTCAAAACAAAGGAAAGATTCTTCTAGTCTATCACTTGGGTTACATGATTAGACAGACGCGTTAATTTCATGCATTTAAAATTCAATGGTGCATATAGCATGAAATTTTCTACTTTTCTAAGTGGGTTTTGCCCATACTCAGCAGGGAGGCTGAACATAAAATGTTAGTTATTGACAGATGATTTTTGTTATTTTCGTATACTCATAGGAGGTCCTTTTGGGTTGAAAGGTCCCTTTAACAGAGTATTGGTTCAATTCTTTTTTATTAATATAAATTCTGTTTCCATCAATGTATGGACCATCACAAATTGTTATGTCATAGCAAAATTCAAACGACAGGTTCGACAAACAACTTATGGTTTCATGGTATACAAGGAACTAAAACTTACTGTGCTCCCCATTCCTGTGTACACCACCAATTCCACCAGTAACAAACACAGGAATGCCAACCTGCAAAAATTCATACATTTAAGTAATAATAAAAGTATATATTAAAGATAAAAGATATTGAAGAGAAACACAATGCAATAAGAATTCACATGATTAATAACTCAATGCAAACGGTTAAGCTAAGTCCTGAGTAGTCACCATAGAAGCAAAAAACATGGTTGCAGACACAGTAGTTGCACCATTTGCTCTCATTGCCACCTGAAAAAGTGCATCAGACAGTCTGTAAATTTAGCTGCCATAATGAGCCACCAAAGCAATGAAGAAGCTAAGAAAATGTTTAAAGGCAAAATATTGAAAAGAGCAGTTATCTAAACATGGAGACTACTATCAAGAACAACTCACCACATGTGCAATGTCCCTCCGGGCTGTCTTTTGAGCTTTGCTTCCTAGCTTAGCAAGTCTTTCCAGTTCTTCTGTACTCAAGCCTACACATAGCAACGTCTTAGCAACATTAGAAGATTAAATGTTGAACTGAAGACACTTGAGTCCAAGCAACTAGAGAAAAAGAAAAAGCTCAATAATCAGAGTCATACAACCAAGTTGAGAGCTAAGACCAAGAAAACAGTACCCCTATCCTCGACAATGAAAAAAATCAATCCAAGTGAAATTGTAAATAGTTGGTTACTAGGTTTTCTGAGGGGTGTACTGCTCAGTTATAGACTTATAGTTAAACCATTGACTAACTCCATTATAGTGGCATCCCATGCAGGGTTAAAGCATGGAAAAAACCACCTAGGTCAATAAGCGATCCCACCTCAGAAGGCAATTGTAACAAAAAAACTAATTGATCCATCTCATATGCTTATTCTTATTGAAAAGCTCCTTTTTTTACTGATATTTTATTTGAAATAGTTCTTGTGAACCTTTTGATAAGCACTATAAGTCAAAAGAAATTAACCTTAAGACACCGCTTGGTCTAGGAAGGACCTCCTCTACAAGTCAACAATCATGGTATGCATACATATATGTAAAATGAACAAAAATTGCATAAAAGAGAACAAGTTGAATATAAGGACCTACGCATGGTATGCCATCTAAGATAGCAACAGTTGCAGGAACAGCTCCATTGTCCCTCACAATGGCCTCCACCTCCATGGCGGTTTCCAAATTCTTAGGAAAAGGCATCCCTGAATGAACACTCAAATGGAAGCATTGATAAACATCTGTCTGACCAAAAACAACTTCAAAGAATAGTGAATTACCATACCATGTGAAATGATGGTGGACTCTAGAGCAACAAGGGCGTGGCCACGTGACAAAGCTTCGCTGACCTCCGGAGACAGCTTCACCAAACTCTGTAAAAAAAAACACAAGCAATCAAGGGACCGGACTGAAAGTAAAGTCAATTTAAGTGGACAAGTAAGTAATTAGATACTTCGGAGAGTGGGTCAGTGGGATTCAGATGATTCTGAAGATTGGAGAGTCTTGAGAAGGCTGAAGATGCCATTTTCTTTTTCTTTTCCGCAAGTCCAGAGCGTTTAGTGTCTGACTGCGTTTGGGACGGAGTATATAACACCATATTGGATTTACGTGTATACAAATAGTTCAAAAGAATTTCACTATTTTATTCATAGGATAACTTTATCTTTCAATTATGATAATTATATTGATTATATATTTGATTATGACAATGGTTATTAAAGTTAATCAATCATTCTAATTGATAGATAAAATTACCTAATCAATAAGATGGACAAATCCTACTTTTGAATATTGTGGTTTGGTCACGGGTGGAGTTAGAATTTTGGTTTTTAGGCAACCAAAACAAATATATATATATATATATATATATATATATATAATTTGATGCAAGATAATTACAAGGGTAGAAAATGAAGTTATTAAAAAACTAAATATAATGTTGTTTAGTTTATTATAAAAGATGTAACCCATCAATGTTTTGAATATCGAAAATCATCTATATAATTGAAATTATATTATTTTTTCTACGATATCATTTTCAACTGATAAAATAGTTCATAAAAGAATTATATTTCACTTTATTGTGAACTTAATCTTTAAATAAGCTAACAAAATAACAAGAATAAAAATACAAATTTAAAAAATATATATAAAACTATGTGAAATATTTATTAATTTACAAGCTTAAACTTTGTAAGTTTAAATGTAATAGCCAAGATAATATTCAAAATGCAAAGTAAAAGTTGTTGTAATAATATAGGCAAGATTGCATAATATGTTAATAATAGGAAACTAAATCTCCTTATTCAAAATAGTAATGATGAAATAATTTAAATATCATCAAACAATGAGAGTGAAGTATTTTATGTTGTTAGGCAAAATCTAATTTGATACATTTGGTTTTGATTATATTGTGCTAAAAAATAGTACCTAGGTCTCCAAATTAATAAAGCCTATGAAATTAGTGGGCCCAGATAAAGGAAAAGACAATATAAAACATGTTGACCTATAAGACACCAACATGTGCCGCATCATCAAATGCATCTAAAGGTTTAATCCCAATAAGGCAATCACAATAGCTCGCATCAACCAGCTCATGTGAGGAATAGCTCAAGATCACAAAGATACTGCATCTCAGAACGTATCATTAGCTTGATTTTCCTAGACAAAATGAAGTTTCATAAACAAGAAATTTCTCATATCAAGGAGAAGATTAATTCAATAAGGAAACTGTCAGATTTTACATTTTGATTTAAATATGAATGTATTAATTGTAGTTTATGTAAATTAGGAAAGAAAAATTTAGTCTTTCATATATTCTAGTGATCAAATCATATGTAAACAGAGAACTCTAACACTATATAAAAGGGTCTTTATGCATGTATAAGACACAACTACTCAACGATATAAGAATTCTAACAGATACTTCGTTAAATTATAGTCTTCCCCTCTAGAAATATACAATCGTAGATGTAGACATTATACAAAGGGTCGAACCACATTACTTTTGATATTGTCCAATGCAATTTAATAGTAGAAAGATCTAATTCATCTTAACAATTTATATGAATCAATTACTTGTGAGTTGTGATATACGTTTATCTAGAAAAAAAGATGTACTCAATTTGTTGAATTGTGAATACCAAAGTTTGATAAACATTAATGAATTGGCTCGAATCATAGATTATTTTGTTATTTTTTTTTTAAAAAAATCACATGCTATACAGTAATTTAAATATTAACATTGTAAGATTGAAAAAGCCCTCTATTATGATTACACGGTTACATTAAGTGGTGATAATAGTAAATAAATTTATGATAATTAACAAAATGATCATTAATATCAAATTATTTTAATCCAATTTTATAAAAAAAATTTGTAACATAATTTCAAGATGACAATCTTATTTCAACAAATTAAAATCCAACACACACACATCAACATTATGCAACACCAACCATTGCTTAACACAATTCATAGGGGCATTTTCGGTATTTGGGTTGAAAATTAACAGCCACCACAAAACCCAACAGTCTCTGTGTCTTGAGCATTGCAACTCAACTCTTTTCATGATTATCGATTCATGGCCACGGAGCTCTTGTTCTCTCGCATTCCATACCTGTCGCTGTCACGTCCACCACTTGACAACTTCCAAAAACACCTACTTCGACTGCCTCCTTTTTTGGCTCCCCCACCACTCACTCTCTCCTCATTCAGGACAAGTATTTCAAGCTCCAAATTCAAGTCATCATCAGTAATTGTTAATGCCGTGAGAGAGGAAGTTGTTCAAACCCCCAATTCAGATTCCCAAACTACCCCTCCTTCCTCTTCTAAGCTCGTGCTTGTTGTCGGTGGCTCCGGTGGTGTAGGTACACACTTTTGGTCTTTTCCTTCAATTATCTGTATATTTTTTCGTTTGATTATATGTATGTATGTATGTACGTCTGTGTGTATGATAATTATCAGGTAATGAGGTGGTGAAATTTTCATTTAGGAACATCAATTACTTAATTTTGGTGGACCTCATCCTGGATCCAGTGAAAATGAGTAGTTGTAATTAGTTATCCTGAAATGGGATGTCATTACTAGAGAAGGATTTTATATATATAGAGCACATTCTAGCATACACTTGATAAAAAAAAAAATGATTGCATTTTAAAATTATCTATATTATATCTGATTATAACTAAACATATATAATTACAATTAGTAAATATAATCCTGTCGATCACATTGACTAATTATAATAAGATATATTTAGTTGTAATCAGATATAATAAATATATTTACAGGATCACATTTACTTATTATAATCAGATATAATAAAGATATAATAAATTATAATCAGCAATTTAAGAATGTAATCACTCAATTTTTTTGTCGAGTGTGTGCAGTAATTTAAGAATGCAGTCACTCAATTTTTTTGTCATGCATTATCCAGATGTATCCAAGAACCCATATATATATGTGTGTATGATTGTAAAAGAGTAGTGGTGATTTATTTATTTTATAATTTGAGTGTATGCTTGATATTTGAGCAACTAATGTCTTTAACAAGTGAGTGGATTGAGTAAATGATGGAAGATGAGTAGCTGCTGGGTTGTGTCTATTGATTTTTAGAGAAGAACATATGTACTCCTTTTTATGAAGTTGATGGGAAAATTTGTGGTTGATATGTTGTTTGATTACATTATATATGTGAATGCAAAAAGTAAATTAGTTAATTAATTAAAAATTAAAAAAATAACAATAGAGTGGAGAAATGAATTTTTTTATTTCTCTTTGCTTTTTCTGGGAGAAATGTTTTTGCTTTATTTATGAGTATATACTCTTGGTTCTATGCAATGCCAGCAGCAGAATTATACTAGGAAGAGTAATAGGTGTCATCTGTTGTTATGAGAGCTTAACAATTTAGTTTCCTCTCAGGGCAGCTAGTAGTTGCAGCACTGCTTAGCCGCAATATCAAATCGCGGTTATTACTAAGAGATCCTGAGAAAGCGACCAATCTGTTTGGTGAACAAGATGAGGAGACATTGCAGGTGCTACGTCTTTTATGTGTTATTGAATTATCATTTCTTATATGAGGTTTTTTTTTTTTTTTTTTGTGTGTGTGTGTGTGTGTGTTTTGAAATATTTCTTATAGGAGTTAAAATGTGCACATGATTTATTATTATTTTTTTCATATGTAGTGTGAAAAATTTTTCTTTAAATTCCTTTGGTTTCTTTAAGATGTAAAACGTTATTATAAATAGCTTTTGAAACTTGAATAGGTATATACAGGGGACACTCGGAACCCAAAAGATTTAGTTCCATCTATATTTGAGGTGCGTAGTTGTTCATCATATAGCTGTACTTTCTTTTTCCATTATTATTGTTATGAATCAAATGGTTTGATCAGTTGTATTGCATGCATAGTTGTTGAAGATTTTGAAATATATTAATTTTCAAAGGCATGTCTTCTAGGGTGTCACACATGTGATTTGTTGCACTGGGACAACAGCCTTCCCTTCAAAGAGATGGGATGGGGATAATACTCCTGAAAAAGTAGGTAAGTATTCAGCAGTTTGATTGATCAAACTGACTAATAGTTTAATTTCAGAAGTAAGCTTATAATTACTTTTTGTTGAATTGCTATAAACAAGGTCAACAATGGACATTGTTGAACAAATTTTAATTTCAAAAGTAAGCTTATAATTGAGGCCTAACCAATAGTTTCAAGCTCTGACACATCTCTACAATTTGAATACAAGAAGTCTTCATCATCATACTTTGACATATCATGGTGAAGAAATACTAATTAATGATGTAGAAGCTTGCAAAAGATCAATGGTGGTATTTCAACTGCAATAGTCATTAAATTGGTATGTCTTACTACCTGTGGATTTGTATAGTGTGGTATTGAACAATAGCCTTTCATTCTTTAAAGCCTCGAATGTTGTGGCAGTTGTACAAATCTATACGTTGCATGTTCAAATGTGCAAAATTATTGCTATGTGCATGCTTTTAAGTGCTTTGACTATATTGTGCTTTTTGCAGATTGGGAAGGCGTGAGAAATCTTGTGTCAGCACTGCCTTCTTCAGTAAAGAGAATTGTTCTTGTTTCATCAGTAGGTGTGACCAAGTTCAATGAACTACCGTGGAGGTAAGGCTATCTGTTTAGATTGTAACTTTATAGCTTACTGCTTGTATTGGTCCTAGTCTAGCTAAAATTTCTGTATTCTATTGTGAAAATTGAAGTATATACCACCCTGATAACCTTCATTTAAGATTAAGCAACTGAAAATATTTGCTTGTGACTCTCAAGATGGCTCAACTATTTTGTTTCATTTGAGTTGTGTCAGCATTATGAATCTTTTTGGCGTTCTCAAATATAAGAAAATGGGAGAAGATTTTGTTCGCAAGTCTGGTCTTCCATTTACTATAATAAGGTCAGTAAGATTAATGCTTTATTGATTTTTTGATATTGGGATGATATTTACTTGTTGTATGTGTACCTCATGCTTCTATTACTGTTGTGTACACCAGAGCTGGTAGATTGACAGATGGACCTTACACGTCATATGATCTAAATACTTTGCTCAAAGCTACAGCTGGACAACGTTGTGCAGTTGTTATTGGTCAAGGTAAATTACAAATGAATCCAATGCCCAAAAAGAAATAGAATTGATTACTGATTCAATTAGCTGTAATTGGTCGTATCAGTAGTCAATCATGATTACATTGATCTAGCACTCAATTTAGCATTTATCTGTAGATTTAAGAAAAGAAGTTCGAACATAATGAACTATATTATAATCAGGGTATTGGAACTTGATTTAGAAACTTGGAGACTGTTTTTAACTTAACATTGGCTGATGTATATGCATAATCTATCTATACCCATTTCTTTTTGAAATCAACATGAAGGGATTCATTCATGTTAAGCTCCATCATCATATTTCTTTTCCATTCATCTCTCATCTGCATATTGGCTTCGTAATTGGATCACAGGAGACAAACTTGTAGGAGAGGTTAGCAGACTTGTGGTTGCTGAAGCTTGCGTGCAGGCACTAGACATAGAATGTACTGAAGGGGAAGTTTATGAAATTAACTCGATTCAGGTAGCCTCTAAAAGATAATTTAAAGATATATATAGCTTTTGTGGACATTCCATTACTTTAGATTGTTCTGTTTACAGTTACCACTAGGTGGAGTGAAAACACAGCAGTTAACAGAAAAATAATAATGAACAATTAAGATATAAAATAAATTTATTTGGCATGCTTTGGTAGAATTATGGGTTCATGTCATGACATGAAAACATCATGGTTAGGATAGGTTTAAGTTCAAACATTACCAGTAAAAGTGAAATCAAATGAAACCGAGTGTGAAAAACCTCAATTCCAGTTATTGGTGCTCATTCGAGACTTTAAGTTGATCTTTTCTGACCATACAGTTGGTGGTCTTTGTTTAATTAATAAAACCAAATCAGTCAAATGTTGAGCCGAAACATAAGAACAAGCACTGAAATGCAAGAGATCAACAAAAGCACAATAGAAGGAAGAGAAGTTGAATATATGATATGAAGTCATGTACATGTTTCCTTAAAATTAACCATAGGGTAAATTTTCATTATTATAAGATTGACTTGGTCCAACTAACAGAAAGTTTATAGGGCAAGACATTCTATGTGAATAAAATCATTCTGATTGGCTCTCTCAAACAATTTTATGCAGAAAATATATTTTTCAAGTTTACATAGAGTCATGCTGATAACAATAAGTGGCAATGGTATCTGTATTAATTCTACTGAGATGGATGAAATTTAGTATTTATGAAGCATGTTAGACCAATAAATGGTTCACATAGACTGAATAATATGGGTTCTTCTCTGCTGTCTCTTTGCCTTTTGTTCTTTTAAACGATATTTAATGATATGATATAAGCTTGTTGATCTGAAGATCCTGTAGGAACATGGAGGAGCACATATAAGACAATGTATAATGAAAAATCTTGGAACTTTATATAGACTAAAAGAGTTTAATGAATTAGCAACTGAGATTATTTTTTGACTAAATTTTGTTTGTTCTTCAGGGTGAAGGTCCAGGAAGTGATCTGCAGAAGTGGCGAGAGTTATTTGAAGCTGCTCAATCTTAGTGATTGAACTCAAACATTCTGCCAGGTAAATACGAATGTACCATGTTGTTAAAAATAAAAGAAGTTTGAGATACATACTACAGAGTCAAGTTTACTGTGATTTGTAAAATTATGATTAATTTTGTAAATATTTCAGATTTACTATTTTACCGTGTACCTGTGTTTCGATCTCATTTAGAATCTGTCATTAATCTAACAAGTGATTTTAGAGTGAAGGTAGTTTACTCCGATAAATAGATTGGCAGAGCTAAGATTGATTGTTGGAATGAAAATATGAAATTTCAAGTGATAGTTCTCTTGTTTATATAGAAGAACTTTTCCCCCTCAATTTATTATTATTATTTTTTTAAATTAAAATAATTATGGAACCATCCTTAAGAGGTGGAAGCATAAAAGAGAGAGTGTGGAATGGTATACTTAATTTCTAGTAATTACAAAGAAGCAATTGAAAAAATGTAATACATTTTTAGTAATACAAGTAAAAAAGATTTGAAATAACACTACTATTCGCCTTCTTTTTTTCTCTCTCTCTCTTAGCATGCACTTAATAGCATTTAAAATTGTAAACTTTTCATTATATATTTAATTAAAAATCACAAAAGCTTCTCCTCTTTTCTTCTCATTCTCTCCATTCTCTTGAGTAATCTAGTTGAATAAATCAAGTTTGGGAAATCACAAATCACAAATCAAGTTTCAAAAAGCAACAAATCAAGCTTTTCTCTCTTTCTTATCCATCTGTGTCTTCCCTTTATTGTGCAGCTATTTGGAAAAAGTTTTAGGAGGTTTTGCAGTTTCTGATTAAGAAAATTATGGGTAGTAGTATTCTTGGATCTTAAAACTGTAAAATGATATAGACTTATATTAGAGAAGTTTTAAGTGTGGAACTTGAATGTCAATTGAGAGTGAGGAGGCAATAAAAAATAGGTTCATTGCTTCGTTTTAAAACTAGTTTGTACTCATACTTTGCACATAATTTTTGTTGACGTTAAAAATTGATCAATATTCGAATTAATGCGAATATGGTAATTAAGTGAATTGATATTGTATCAAAGTTTATTGATCTTAGGGCGTGTTTGGGAGACGGACATTTAGGTGGGATTGGGGGGAAAAAATTCCTTACACACCATTGCCCATGTTCAAGCCAAAGAAGGAAGAGAAAGTTTTTCTTCGAACCCACCAACCGCCACTTTTCAAATCACATATTAATAGAATTTGAAAACCCACTTAATTATAATTTTCAAATTTCATTCTTTTGAGATATTTTATTTATATTTTATTTACTGAAATATATTATTCTATTATAATATGAAATATTTTATAATTATATATTTATCTAAAGTAATTTTATGGAGTATATAAATTTAAAATTTATTTAAAAAATATTTTTTTTCATTTAATTAACTTTTACATTTTTATTTTTATTATATTAAATACATTTAAAGATTAATTTATTATATTTTATTTAAAAATCAATTTTGACAAATATTTAATTTAATAAAATCTAATTCAATCCCAACTATACCAATCATGGTATAATACTAATTTAATCCTATCCATTCATATATCATTCCATCTATTCCTGTTTCATCTCATTCTATGTAATTTCATGCACAAAAATGGACTTCATACTAAATATAGGATTTAGCCATAATATGTATATATATATATATATATTTTAAATGGTTGTGCTACTGTATATGATTTGTAGAGTTAATGAAGTGGCTGTTGGTCCTAAAATTCCAATTCAAGGATCCATACAGATTCATGATTTAAAATTTAAAAATAATTAAAAACTCGAAAGAAATATATTCCTCTCATAACTAAGGTTGTTTGTTTTTTATTTGAAAATTGAACAGTATTGTTGAAAACTGAAAATTAAATGATGACTAAAATCTAAAATTTAAATAATATATATATTTTTTGGTTCCTTAACTCTGAATATATAGTAATTTTTTTGTTATGTAATTTCATTTAATATAATACAAACAATTATCACAAATTATTTAATAAATAGTAAAACAATTTTATGTACATATTTATAATATTTATATTCATAATTAAAAGTATGATTAATTATTATACTAAAGTATTTTTTTGAAAATTATATATACATATATAAATTATTATAGTAAAGTAAATTAAATTTTTATATTTAAATAAAAATAAACAAAATATTTTTAAGTTGAACTATTATTGCAAGAAAAGTTAAAATTGTAAAGTAATATATATTTTAGTTATTACAATATTTCATTAATTACATTTAAAAGGAATCTGTATAATATAAAATTAAAATAAATTTAGAAATATATTATTTTAGGAGTAGTAGATTTGAAATAATATATTTAAAAAAACCATTAAGTGATTTCACATTCAATTTAAAATTAAACAAATTATTTTTTTAATGATTTTTGAGTGGTTTTAAATAGTTTGACTATTTTAAAGAAAACAATAATTTAACAAGCATAATTCATATCCATTAAGTGAAAAAGGAAAAAAAACCAAACAACTCCTAACCTAGTATCTATACAATTTCAATACATTAGCTAAATCCATTGTAATAAAAAAGTACACGTGAGATTTGTGTATTTATATTATGGATCATATCACTTTGGAGCTAATAATATTGTCGAAATAAAACCCAATCACTGGATTTTTATCCAATGGTCCATAAATATACAAAATAAATAAATAAATAACAAAACTCTTTTCTTAACTATCCATTAACATTTCCATTGTTTTATTGTAGTCATACCTTTATTTTATTCTTCTGTTTATGTTATTATTATTATTATTATTATTATTTGACATTTGGATTTCCATCAAATAGATCTTAATCTCTTAAAATAAAGTAATATGACGCAAAATGTAGAGTCAAGATGTTGCCCTTTTTAAATAAGGAGAATAGCAGATCTTAAGAATTTGATTATGAGCTCATACTTAACTAAAATTTTTCTAAGGCGTTAAAAGCTTTTCAATACTGTTGTTATTTATTTAATAAGTTAATAATATATATATATATATATATATATATATATATCAAGAGTAAGCTTAGACATCCCAACTCATATCCAACTCGTATTATATAACCAATGACGTTTCAGAGTTGCATAGAGGATTTTGAGTTTAAATGAATCACTTGTATGCATGACCTTCCAAGAGTAATGACGTATTGTTTGAATTATCTAACCTTTCAGATCATTCTACTGATATGTGCTTCTTTTTTTCTTTTTTTTTTGAAATTTTTTTGAAATTTTTTTTTTTTTTTTTTTTTTTTTTTTTTTTTTTTTTTTTTTTTTAAAATTTTCTTTTTGGCTTAATTTTCATTTATTTTTAATTAGTTTTTAATTAGTTTATTTTTAATTTTTATTATTTTAAATTTTAAATTAGGGGTAAAATGGTCATTTTAGGGCGTTATAACTTAAGTGAGAGGCAAATAAATCTTTTTATATTTTTGTTTGGTTTGACCGTTAATTAATTGAAAGAAAGAGACTAATTTGATGCATTTGAAAAACTTAAAGATTTGATGCATTTCAAAATATAATTAAAAATTCAGCACTTTCTCAAAATAAAGAGACAAAAATGGATAGTTACCCTTATAGTTATGTTCACTTGTATACAGTCCATAAATTTTTGATACCCCATTCATAAAACAGAAAAATAAAATTAAAATATAAAAAACCTTGCAAAAATGAATTAAAATGGGAATTAGCCTCAAAAGACCTGGAAATGTTTTGCATATCAGATTAAATTAAATAAGTAAACTTTGTCTTATTAAAATATATTGTCAGATGTTTAACAAGGATAATGACAAATACAACTATAACGTTGTTTTGTAATTTGATGGCAAAATCCATGAGAATCCTTTCCATGTTTCCCAAGACAAGCATTGCTGCATTTCAATTCTTCACAGACTTCTCCTCTCCATCCAACTCCGATGTACACATCATTGGACTTTGATTATTAGCAGCTTCTGCTGCCACCCTCGACTCATCTCCTGCAATACCTCAAATAGATAAATAAATAACAACACTTCAACAATTTTATTTTTATTGATTTAATTTTTGAAATCCATCTAGATTGTAGCGACTCGAATCCGAAATAATGCTACACCGAATGAATACTTTCTCCTAAATCATCAATTTTTTATTGAATATATTAAAACACTAGTTAATTTCCTTTTATAAAACACCTCAACAATTTTTTTTTTTTTTTTTGGGTTAAATGTATTGTTTATGCCTATATGAAAACACTTTCGTAAAATAGAGAATGAACAGAACAATCCTTTATATAAAAGCACTTTCAAAATATTAAAAGCACACTTTCAACATGAAAAAAAGTAAAAATGTTAAAAGCACTTCCATGAACATACAAGTTATCAAATTAACAATAAACTAGCAAGCCAAAGAACTATTACGTACCAAAAGCATTGACAAGAACAGGCAGAAGTAGAACAGAAATTGAAAGGTAGTTCATGGTTAATTTCTATCAATATTGGATCATGTCATGTGAAAGAAATTGTGAGATAATTAGCAATATTTATGTTATGCGTATTTTCTGGATTCATTAAATGAGTTGGTAAAAGTTTGATAGAAGCCCAACAAGTCAATCCAATGAAGTGGTCCAGTAAACAAGGTCCAAGTTATCAACATACAACCTAAGCGAGCTCTACAGCTCACACTAGTGAGCTCGTATCGCAGCCAATCTGTAGATCGTTATGCAGTTCGCACCATACACAACTCACTACTTAGCGAGATACAGCTCGAGATCATTTAAAGCGATATACAGCTCGTTCAATGATCAGTTAGACGAAAATCTTTCAAAAAAGGCAATAGCCCAAATTGATCGTGATTCTTCTACCAGAATTGGAAGTTAATTCAAATTTGAATTTAGTCAACATGATCTCGTATTTTACGAGATAGTTTTCTGATTCAACGCTAACTGATTAGGAAGTGTATTTAATGTGAATTTTTTTTCCTATTTTATCTCTACCTAAATTATAACGGCTCTTTCCCTATAAATAGAAGCTAAATTCATTGTAAACACACATACACCAATAATATTATACTGTCACTCTGCAGAATTATTGAGAGACAGTCGTGCATGTAGGCACACTTGCTGAACCACGTAAAAATCCTATGTTGTTTTCTTTGTTCTCGACCTTCTGCCTTCTATTTTGTTTTTTGTTTTTTTTTGTTGCTTCACATTGATTGTAGGTATTGGGCTGTGAACTCTCATCGACCAGAAATCAACGTCAACATTTTAGTGCTAGAAGGAGGACCCAGACTACAATCTGTCTTGTTTCAATTCTTTGATTTCTGACAAACATGGCGAGAACAAGAACAACCAGGCATTTTGGAGAGACTGATCAAGTAGAGAGTTAGATGAGTCAGACACAACAGAACGTGCAACCTATGGAAGACGCACCCATGCATGCAGCAGACACGTCTCATAACCAGACAATTAGTGCTGCAGCAGGCATGCTGCCCTTGCCCCCTAGTCAACCCGTTCTAGTCACCCAACCGAGGGGCTACAACCGTGGCATTAAAGGTAGGAAGTGTTGGAGAATACGGTTCGACAGCTTGCAGATGTAGTAAGGGTATTAGCATAAACCTAGGCGCAGAATGCGCCCAAAATCAAAACTGCTGCTCCAAGGCAAGCATATCCACAACATAAAGTAATGCAAGTGCTTAAAAGGCCAATAAGAGAGGTGTCACAACCTGTCGGTTCAGCTCGTTCTTCTAATTCGTACTTTAGAGTTGGAGGTCGCCCAGTTCTAGAGGATAGAGAAGTCGCACGCCCTGCTAGTTTGGTGATAAGGGTGATCTAAGATGGAAGCCGAAGAGTGGAAGTTGGCCATGATAGGGTCCGAGCCATACCTCGACAAGAAGAAGATGAAGTGGGTAATCAGCGACAGGTAAGGTCGCATCGAGCTGGCAGCTCGATCAGGGAGAGCCAGAGATATGAGCCAGAGCGCCACTCTCTAGGTCGTGACCATAGAATGAGACATGGACCTCGAGACCTGCAAGTAGAGGAACTCCTTCAGAGGGTCCAATAGTTGGAAGCACGACCTAGCACCCCAGACTAGCATGGGCGCTACGGGGAAAGGTCTTCATTTACCAAGGAGATTGAAACGTAGCCTCTCCTTCCAAGATTTAAGGTGCCAAACATTCAGCAGTGTAACGGGGATAGCGACCCCTATGATCACCTTGACGCCTTTAATGTCCAGATGGATTTGTAGACGGACAACTCAATGGTGAAATGCCGCGTCTTCCTAACTACTCTAGGGGACATTCTGCGGACTTGGTTTAAGAATATTCTAGCTCGCAGCATAGGAAGTTGGGAAGACTGCCAGCAGAAGTTCGTTAGCTAACACAGCGCTTTGAGAAGGCAGCTCACACCATCTTGTCATTTGGCCACCATTTTTTAGCTTCAGGACGAATCATTAAAAGACTACATTACTAGGTTCAGACGCGAGGTTGCCAATGTTGAGAGCCGCTCAGATGAGAGTATATTAACTGTGATCTTAGCGGAGCTTTGCAAGGATGGAAAGTTATATGAAAGCATTTACAAGTCTCTAGTGAAAGACCTGAGAGAATTCTATAAGCGAGTTGCGAAGGAAATTAGGTAGGAAGAGACTTTTGACTTGAAAAAGTCCAACCAGAAGAACGAGGCGGGTAGTTCCAGCCAGTTGAAAAAGAGAGGTAATGACAGGAATGAAGGTGAAGGTAGAGGCAGTGACTCTAGTAATGATATTACTAAGAAGGTTAGGAAAGAGCCCAGGAATGAGTGATCTTAGTGTTAAGGTCGCTATGATGGTTATAGCATCCTATCGGATTCACGAGACAAGATCTTTGCAGCGGAAAGAAATAGGAAAAACTTCGGAAAACCCAATCCTTTGAGAGCCCCTGTTCATTATAGAGATAGGAGTAAGTTTATGTTTATCATAATAAGTCGGACACAATATTTCTGATTGTTGGGCGTTGAAGGACGTCATTGAAAGGTTAATCAAAAGAGGTCGCTTGAGAGATGATGTGGTGAGACCTGCAGACTCGCGACCTTCACAACAATGATCTCAACAGCAGTAATAACCAACACAGTAGCAGCCCTAGTGAGCTCCGGAGCCAGAGCACGAATCAGTGGTAAGGATAATTTTTATTATTCATGATGGCCCCCATATCATAGGTGCTTTAAATAGGTCGTACAAGAGGTATGTTCGGGAAGCAAATCATACCTTGCAGGTCAGTGAATTGGAAAGACCTACGAAGAAGGCAAAAACGACCTCGGATGAAATTGTGTTCATATAGGAAGTTGCTAGAGGCGTGGTTTGGCCTCACAATGATGCACTGATCATCTGAGCTAAGATTAGTAATATGAAAGTGCGACGTATCATGATCGACACTAAGAGCTCGGTCAATGTCATGTACATGAGTTGTTTTGATCAGATGGGGCTAGGAGCAGAGCAATTGAGGCCGTCCCCAGAGCCTCTTTATAGCTTCACTGGAGATGCTGTTATACCAGTGGGCTAGATTAAGCTGCCACTTACACTTGGAGAAGCAGGTCGCCAAGCTACTGTGTTGAAGGATTTTTTTATCATTGATTGCCCATTAACCTACAATGTGGTCCTGGGAAGACCTGCAATGAATGACCTGGATGTGGTCACTTCAACCAGGACCCTCACCATCAAGTTCCCAACCCCCAATGGCATTGGATGTGTTCGGGGAGAGCATCACTTGGCCAGACGCTGCTATGAAGATGCTGTGAAGATGGGCATTAAAGGAAAGAAAGTAAACGTGGTTTCAGGGGGCGAGCCATGAGCTATGACTGAAATTGGGGGTTAGTCATGATCTTGACCCTCGTAAGGTAGATGCAGATCGAGCTACTGGGCCAGTAGAGGAGCTAGAGGATGTTCAGGTAAGCGAGATAGATCCTGAAAGATATTTGAAGCTGGGAAGATGTCTAACTCCACAAGTAAAAGTCCAACTCGCTGACTTTCTGAAGGTGAACCTGAATGTATTTGCATGGAATTATGAAGATATGATGAAGATAGACCTTAAGGTCATGTCGCATAGATTGAACATTGATCTCCACCACAAGCTAGTTCGCCAGAAGAGGAGACCAATGACAGGGGAGCGTTACTTCGCACTGAAGGAAGAGATAAACAAGCTACTAGCAAACAAGTTTATCTGCGAAGCTTACTATCTGACCTGGGTCGCCAATCCCTTACTAGTAAAGAAGAAAAACGGGAAGTGGAGAACCTGCATCGACTTCACTAATTTAAATAAGACGTGCCCAAACGATAGCTTCCCCCTACCCAAAATAGACCAGCTCATAGATGCGACAGTTGGGCATCAACTCTTGAGCTTCATGGATGCATACTCAAGCTACATCCATATTCCAATGAATCCCGAGGACGAAGAGCACACCTCGTTTGTGACAGATCACGATTTATATGGTTATAAGGTGATGCCCTTTAGGCTGAAGAATGCAGGAGCAATCTATCAACGCTTGGTGAACATGATGTTTAAAGAATAAATAGGGAAGACCATGGAGGTCTGTGTCGATGACATGCTGGTAAAATCCAAGCAGGTGGGTGATCATGTGCAAGACTTGGAGGAGATGTTTCAGATTCTGAGGAGCTACCAGATAAAGCTAAATCCGCATAAGTGTAAGCCCTTAATCTCGATCCTGCACTTCCTAGTGTTAGAAGCTAGATTATGAAATGAAAATGATAAATTTCGCCAACATTAATCTAACCAGGGACATTGAAGAGTTAATGACAGTTGTAGAACCATACGATATTTTTTTAAGTAAGAAAAAGTCAAAGAAGGGTAAAATCGTCTTTTTACAAATAAGAGATAATTAAATAAGTGGCAATATGATCATGTCCAAAATAAGAATTATATGTATAATTATCCATAAGTATTAGTCATTTACCACTTGATTGAAACTAAAATTTTAATGATAGTCAAAGTAAGTCAAAGAGGGACGTGATGGTAATTTTATGAAAAGTCATATATATATGTGACACTTAGAAAATTTTTAGGAAACAAAGAAGAAGAAGTCGTGAGAATTGAGAGATGGTGAGGGTATGTTAGACGACAAAACAAGAGGAGAAGAAGAGAGCCTTCTAATCAATTTTTCAAGTTTCAAGTCATAATTCTAGGGTGTTTTCAAGCTAAACCAACAACTCTAAGCAAGAACTAAGGTAAGTTATCATCTTCTTTTTCAACTTTGATGATAGTTGAGGTATGGAAAAGTTTGATGGTTAGGTTGTTGTGTTGTTGAGTTGTTGATGGGCTTTTGATTTCCCATCAAGTTTTTAATAAAAAATAACTAAGAAGAGAGGTGATTGGAGTGAAACCATGCAAGAAATAGGAATTAGATATGTATATGGAAGAAACCCTAGATGAGAAAACATGCATGAAATGAGTAAATTTATGGTAATAATTATGTTTGTTGAAATGTCTAAGAGAGTAACTTAGTGAAAATATTGAAAAATAAAATGAAACGAAGTGTTGGATGAGAATGTATGGGTGTCACGTTCATATATGGAATATGTAATACCATTGTGTTTTGATCCAAATAAGCTTAGATTCATACATAATAAAAGTTAGAAAAATATATAGAAGTGATAGAATTGTTAAATGAGAAGTATAGAGTTAAGTTGGAAATTTCGAGCTTGGATAAAGGGCTGTAAAGACCTGCACTAGTTGGGCTTATTTGGGGTTTCTTTAGACCTTAAAACATGCCTAAGTGTCATAGCAAACCATAGAAACTAGAAGAGAAAGATTTGGATAAAAATTGAGTAAGTTATGGCTCAAATAGTGTATTTATGTTGTCGTACAATGAATTATGAATGCAAATGCATTCTTCGAGGCATGAAATGAATGTATTTGATCATAATTAAGTAAAAGAACCTTAGATATGAAAGAATTGAATTCGTTGCATGAAAGGTCCCCCAAATGTGCATCAGAAAGTGTTAAAAAAATAGGCGTTTTTATAGGTTTTGACCCTTGATACTTAGAATTTTTCGAAACCATTTTACGGGTGACT
>CM034473.1:259252-271776 GCA_019925255.1 Litchi chinensis | reverse complement strand
GGGGTGATCCCTAGAGGTCTAAAACTGAAACTTTTACAAAGAAATCGAAGTTAGAGAGTCTCGGTTGAGTTAGAAACAAGTTAGAAGGTCATATAGAGAAAAAGGGGTCTTAGTTGAGATTATTAACCTTAAGTTGAGATTCTCAACTTTTCAAATTGTCACTAGTAATGATGATAAAATGTTGTGTAGGTGACGGGCGCGTGAGCGACATCCAAGAGCCTCGTCGAGACGCTTGACGCGGAGTGACACGACCTCTAGGTAAGTGGTTCGCCACTTAAGATCTTTTCCAATCTCATGCAAATGCTTGATGTTTGGTAATGAACATGGTAGTAAGTAGTAAAAGAGAATGAAATTGATTTCTTATATCAAATTAAAGTATGATTGTATAGGTTCCTATGGAACCTATATAGAGATAGAAATTTATACTAAGTTGCTTTTAAAGAGAATGAAATGATAAAAGTGTTTAAAGATTTTAAAACTATAAAGTTTGTGCTTTGGCACTAGAGAAGTGGATTATAAAACACATGTGTATACCTTAAAAATTATGAGAGTTAGCGTTATGTGACGACGCAGAGAATTCCGTCCGTAATCGCTTAGTTTATAGAAAAGTATAGCGCTACGTTGCGATGCAGACAATTCCACGCGTAGTTGGTTAGTTGATAGTTAGCGCTACGAAGCGATGCAGTAAATTCCGCTCGTAGTCGCCTAGAGTTTTAATACTACACTTGCGATGCAGAAAATCCCGCATTGTAGTTGTTCAGTGATGAAATTTAGCGCCCTATGTACGATGCAGTAAATTCCGTAACGTAGTGGTTGAGATGCATTAGTAAGCTTCACGTTGGCATTAGTTAAAATCGCCCGTGATGGTTAGAACGAGTCAAGGATACACATGGAGATTTTGAAAGAAATTGTAAAACTTGAATAAATAATGAATTCTTATGTTAGTGTATGAGATATTATATATCCTTGTTGCACTAACTCCTTGTTTTTTTTGTAGCTTATTTATTTTTATTGCGTGACACCGCCGGACGAGACATCGACATTTTGTTGCATTCATATAGGTGGGACGAGTTTCCACGACATTATATTAATTGAACTTTGTAATGTATTGATTATATTATTTTTTTAAGATACACTCGTAACTAGAACTATATTTTGTAAATATTTAATGGTCCTTATAACTTTATATGATATATGATTATACATTGTGTTATAAAGTACTTACATTGTGGAAATTGTGATAAATGGTGCATGTTTGTGAATAAAGAAGTTGGGAGGTGTTTAAATATAGTCGAAGTGTATTTTCATGACAGGTGATATTTTGGTTTTATCAAAAATGCAGCCGTTATGCTGTCGAAATTTTTATAAAAAGTGTTTGAAATAGTTAAAAGAAAAAGTTTAGCTGTCAGGACCCTTCCCAGACCTTATCTAAGCTCTCGTCTGGAGGATCCTGCCGGGCACTTCAACGGATTCCTTGAAACCGACTCGTCAGATTGAAGACATCCGGGAAGCGAACCCTATTTTTCTGTATCCGGTTTACTCGTTAAAACTTAGTGATTTGAATTTTTATCATCACTGGTTGGGAGTGTTAAACATTTTCTTTGATTCCATTTCAAATTCGTTTTATAAAAATTTCGGCAGCATAACGGCTGCATTTTTGATAAACCAAAAATTTCACCTGTAAGGAAAACAACACTTCGACTATTTCTGAACACCTCCCAACTTCTTTAATTCTCAATCATGCATTATCCATCACAATTTCATAAGCATAAACAATTCATAAGATTTATAAGTGCACCATATATATATATAAATGCAAGAATGGTTATTACTTTTACAATTCCTACATCATTAAAATTCAAAATATCCACAATTAATTACATATACAAAATATATCCCAGCGTCTTGCGCGATTGCCCACCTATAGATGTATATATACAAAGCAAAAGTCGGTCTCGTCCGGCGGTAGCACGAAATGAAAACAAACAAGCTACAAAACGAACCATAAGTTAGTGTGATAACATCATAGGATATCATATCACACATACTAGCATACAATTTACAAGTCTTAAAATTTTCTTTAAAATTCTCCATGTATACCCTCGACTCGTTCTGACCATCACGGGCGATTTTAACTAACGCCAACGTGAAGCTTACTAATACATCTCAACCACTACGTTACGGAATTTACTGCATCGTACGTAGGGCGCTAAACTATTCACTGAGCAACTACAATGCGGAATTCTCTGCATCGCAAATGTAGTGCTAAATCTCTAAACGACTACGAGCGGAATTTACTGCATCGCATCGTAGCGCTAACTGTCAACTAACCAACTACGTGCGGAATTGTCTGCATCGCAACGTAGCGCTATACTTTTCTATAAACTGAGCGATTACGGACGGAATTATCTGCATCGTCACGTAACGCTAAATCTCATAGCTTTTAAGGTGTACACATGGGTTTTCATATTACTTTTCTTTGAGTGAAAAAAGCACAAATTCACTAATTTGAAAATCTTGAAAGCTTTCTTAGTTCATTTTCTCTACATGCAACTCATAATCATTTTCTAGAAACATATGGATTACATAGAAATCCATACGCTTAACTTTAACTATATCATTATATTTGATTTTCAAATTGCTTCATTACTTAGCTATCACATTTATTCAATAAAGTCAATAATTGGCATAAAAATTTTAAGAGCTCTAAAGTGGCGAACCACTTACCTCAAGGCCGCGTCAAGCGTCTCGACGAGGCTCCTGGATGCCGCTCACGCGCTCGTCACCTACACAACATGATTTTATCATTACTATTAACAAAAACCTCCATTTCTCAACTATAAGGTCAAGAATCTCAACTAAAATCATTTTTCTCTATATATCCTTCTAACTTGTTTCTACTTAACCGAGGCTCTCTAATCCCAATTTTTGTGTAAAATTTTTAGTTTTAGATTCTTAGGGATCACCCCACGTGGTCCGTTTAATTGTTGGAGGCTTAAAACGAAAAATCACATTTTTAACTTAAACGGACAGCCCTTGACAGTGTGCACTGCGACGCACTGCCCGGGACTCCGTTTTCCTTCGTTCTTTTTCCTACGGCTCACTTATATCCCATTCTAGTCACACGACAAATTTCATTGAGAAATATTATCATTTGCTAAGTCAAATCTAATGAAAACGTCCGTTTTGAACACTTTCGGTTACGTTTTAGTGTACGTTTTGCAAACTCTTGGTTTCGGGTTAGTGACGCTAGTTTTTCTTTCACAACTAAGCTTCATTTAACTTATAATGACTAACTAAACTCATTTCATGTCATAAAAATTACATTTGGCTAGCCGTTTCACTTCTCAGAGCTCTAACGGCACTATATTGTGCATAACTTGCACAATTTTTATCGGATTCGATCCGTTCCAAAACCTATGGTTTCCTATGGTTCCTAGGCATCATTTGAGATGTAGAACACCCCCAAATAAGCCAAATATGGTCAGGTCTCCTCTAGCTCAAATTTGAGCTCGGAAATCACATTTTTTTGTCTATAACAATGCCTTTGCAACTCTAAACACCTCTCTAACTTTTCTAACCTTTTTAAGGCTTAAAATTGGTTTCAAAACCATCAAATTTTAAGGTCTAACTACTGCCCTACAAGTCTTTAATACATACATAGGTCTAATTTGGTCATTAGAGTGCACAAAATTCATTCAAGACTTTTCTCAATCACTTGGTGTGCAATAACCACCATTTTCGGTTTTATTTTTGAGGGTGAGTATAACAGCCCTTATACATCATTTCAAGGCATCAATTACACACAACAATCATCTCTCATGAGTCCATAACACTCACATGAAGTTCTAGCAAGATTTAAAAGCAATCTATCAACTAAATCAACAACAAGAACAACCACCACAAGAGCTGTCACAATTTCTGCAGAATTGAAAGGGAAATAGGTTGTGCTCTTACTTGATGCTTGTTTGGAGGGTTTGAATGACTTGTAAGATGCCTAAAGGGAAGGGTGTTAGAGTGTGGAAGCTGCCTGGAGGTCATTCCTTCTCTTTTCCTTCCTGGACGACCAGCCCCTGCAGTCGTTCTTGACTCGCGCGAATCTACTTCGGTTCTGTTTCTGCTCGCGCCTGGTCTGCCCTTTTGTTCCTTCCACGACCAGCAGCTGCTGGTGTTCCTTCCTCTTCCCTTCCTCTCTCGTTTGGACAGCAAGCTACAGCACACGCCAGCAGCTTCACGAGTCTTCTCGCGTCTTCTCTTGCTTTCTCGGTGGATGACTGAATGGGCTGTGTATTTGCTGAAATAATTTCAGCCCAAGTGTCCTTTATATAGTAAGGCTACTTCTTCTAATTACATTCAAGCCCCATCTTCTTTTTATTTCCATTTCAACTCATGGTCTTGTTAGTTTTTCATAGCAACTCCCTTCTTAGTTCTTCCGTATTTATTTCGTTTCTTATTTGATTAAATTTTCGTCTCGTTAGTATTTATTTTAAAACGTCAAGCTTATTTTATAAATCCTAGCTCTCCCTTTTTAATCGAATTTTAATTCGATTATCCTTTACTAAAATCTTGGATTTCCTAACTTGAATTTTCATTGGGAAGTTACTAAACTTTTTTATACGACGAATTTCATCGTATTCTACATGAATATATTTCGGGGGCTATGAAATTGAATTAATTAAACGTAGAGAGTTATATTTTATCTCTCTAATTTAATTTCTAACGTTGGGACTTTAGAAGTCGGAGCTAATAGTTTACATTAGCACTCCCAACCAGTTACAGAAAAATCAAATAAATAAGTTTTAGCGAGTAAACCGGAGAAGAAAGTCAGGGTTCGCTTCTCGGATGTCTTCGATCCGACAAGTCGGTTTCGATGAGTCCGTTGAAGTGCCCGGTAGGATCCTCAAGACAAGAGCCTAGATAAGGTCTGGGAAGGGTCTTGTCAATACACATGGTCTTTTTATGAGAAATACCTTTAAAGATTGAAAAAGAAATTTCCATATTTATATAAGTAAAGCATCAAAGCGAAATATCATTACTTGTTATTATTATGTGACGAACTAACTTTTTATTTTATTGTGTAGCTTGCTTACGCCATCAAGCATGACTATAGGTGATTACGTGGCCGAAAGATTATCATTTTGCTTATAGGTGGGAGACGATCGGATTTTATTCTATAAATGACAGGACCCTTCCCAGACCTTATCTATGCTTTTGTCTGGAGGATCCTGCCGGGCACTTCAACGGACTTATCGAGACCGACTTGTCGGGTCGAAGAAATCCGAGAAGCGAACCCTAACTTTCTTCCACCGGTTTACTCGTTTAAACTCAAAAATTCAGTTTTCTTTTAAACTAGTTGGGAGTGATAAAATTTTTCTCGATTCTATTTCAAATATTTTTATAAAATTTTCGGCAGCATAACGGCTGCATTTTTTATAAACCAAAATTTACCTGTCAAGAAATTTACACTTCGACTAAAACCTCAATTCCTCCCAACTTCTTTAGTCCCAAACATGCAATAATCATCATCATTTTTCCACAAACATGCAACATCAACACTCAATTCTCAATTTATAAATACAAACTTATGTAAAATATAACTAGATGCATCATATATATAAAATGCATGAATATTTATAAATATACAATTTCAAAATCTGAATGTGTATTTCTCAATTACATATCCATCTCATACATAAAGTTTTACATAATTACATGTCATAAATCGCCCACCTATATATACACAACAAAATGATGATGTCCTATCGTCCACGATGGCACACAATGAACTATAAATAGCTACAAAATAAACAAACAAGTTAGTGCAATGAAGATATAATATCACATACACTAACATGACAATTTACCATTTGTTTTATGATTTCTTTCAAAACCCCCATGTATATCCTTTAAACATTCTGACCATCACGGGCGATTATAACTAACGCCAATGTGAAGCTTACTAAGTTATCTCAACCACTACGTTACGGAATTTACTGCATCGCACGTAGGGCGCTAAAACTTATCACTGAGCAACTACAATGCGGGATTTTCTGCATCGCAATTGTAGTGCTAAAACTCTGAGCAACTACGAGCGGAATTTACTGCATCGCCACGTAGTTCCAAACTATACAAATAGCCAACTACGTGCGGAATTGTCTGCATCGCAACGTAGCGCTTATACTTTCTATGAAACTGAGCAACTACGGACAGAATTTTCTGCGTCGTCGCATAGTGCTAACTTTTCTCTACTCTGAACGACTACGGACGGAATTTATTGCGTCGTCACGTAGCGCTAAATCTCATTATATCTTAAGGAACATACATGGGTTTTAAAACTATATTTATTTAGTGCCAAAAGCACAAACTCACTAGTTTAGAGATCTTGAAAACTTTTTCATTTCAATTTCTTTTCATAACTACTTAGCATCAATTTCTATTTCTATATAGGTTCCATAGGACCCTATATACTCAAACTTTAACTTGATATTGAAGATCATTTTCATTTTCTTTTATTACTTAATTATTACATTCATTACCAAAATCAAGAATTAACATGAACTTGTAAAAGATCTTAAGTGGCGAACCACTTACCTCGAGGCCGCGTCAAGCGTCTCGACGAGGCTCCTGGACGCCGCTCACGCGCTCGTCACCTACACAACATGATCCCATCATTACTATTAACAAAAACCTCCATCTCCATTTATTTGACAATAAAGTATTCAACATCTTATAGTCATCATCCAAATACATACAATCTATTTGATGACAAATTTTTGTCTCACATTTAATCTTAACCAACATAACTATCCACTATTCAATTTTTCATTTTTCTTATCTCCTTTTTATTCCAACCGACTCAATGTCATTCTCAAACCTTATACTACTACAAATATCAAGAGTCAACTTAAACCTATGCAAAAACACCATGATTCATACACTAATATACATATATCTTCACCAACACAATCACTTTATATTTCTTTTCAAGGCTTCACTTCCATGATCATAAAATCTCACATATTATTTCATTAGCCATCCAATTAACCTCATCATCTAGACTTTTATCATTTACTCACATGCTAATTTATAACAAATCCATTCATCCTTTCAATCTCAAGCAAATAATCACACCAAAAACATTTCAACAATCATCCATAAAATCAATTATAACCTTAAACTAAAAGAATCCAACAATATCATCAATTTTAACTCATCAAACCCCAAACCTTTACCTCTCAACAACCTTGATCCAAGCCTCTTAATTCTCTTCCTTCACTTCCAAGCTTATTTTGATGATGATTAACCTTGATTTAACCCAAATAATTCATCAAAATCTCATATAAATCAATAACTAAAAAATTTCCAGCAACTAAACCCAAAACATCTTCACTTACTCTCACTCTTTCTTGATGAAGAGGGATGGGTTTGAGAGACTATAAGGGATGGATCACCTCTCCTTCTTCTTCTTCTTCTTCTCCTTCTTCACGGCTGCTGGAAGTCTTTCTTCTTCTTCCCGGTTCTGCTCTGCTTCACGTTTCCAGCTCTCTCTTTTTTTCTTCCTTTCGGTTTCTGTTTTGTTCTCCCTGAATTCAGCTTGCTTTGGACGTTTTTCAAGCCCTCTCAACCGACCTATTATCCTCCAATCATCTGCCATGCAGTCACTTAATTGCCAGCCCTCATTAAATGTCCAATTTGCCTTTAAATTAGTTCTAAATTCACACAATTGCCACTACTCACCACTCTTGTTCAGTTCTGATTTTTCTTCTCACAATTTCAGCTTGCAAATCATGTCTCCTCCCCCTCTTAACCGACATATCACCCCTTCACTCATCAACCATGCTTCCTCTTATATATTTGCAATTATCTTATGGCAAAATTGCCATTAAATTAATTCTAAATTCACCTAAATGCCATTATATACATGGAGATATTTGGTTGGTTAATTATTTCATCCATACAAACTCTTAACAACTCATCTCATTTATTAATTTGATCTCAACTAATCAATTACTTTTTGACTTAAATATGTCTTAACCTCATTGGCTCTCATCCAAGCACATGGATTGTGCTTCTTTAAATAAATATCTTCTCCTACACAATTTACATTATAATTAACTTAAACTTTAATCCTCAATTATCACCAATAAATTCCAAAAATACTCCATGATCACCCTATCATCAAATTGACCATACAATACTCTAATTGGGTGTCTTAACATTTAATTTCATGCTTCGAAAAAATTTCAATCGGCTATAAACTCATTAAATTTCACAACGTTTCCTATGAGGGTATTTTTATCAATAAATATTCGGGACTTTTAAAATCCACTCAAATGAACTCATTTTTACTCCGTTTCAGTTTCTAATAATTCTAATTCATATTCTGGAGCTTATTATGTTCGGGGTCCATTTTTCGAAAATCACTATTTACACGGATACTATTCATACGAACTCACTATTCATCTGGAATACTATTTCGTCCGAAAATATCCTTTATCCGAAAAACACTATTCCTCTCAGGAAAATGAAATTCCGGGTCTCACAAATCTTGATTCTTTCTTTTTAAGCGAATTTTAATTCGATTATTCTTTACTAAAATCTTGGATCTCCTAACTTGGATTTTCATTGGGACGTTACTAAACTTTTTAATACGACGAATTTCATCGTATTTTAAATGAATAAATTTTGGAGGCTATGAAATTAAATCAATTAAATGTAGAGAGTTATATATTATCTCTCTAATTGAATTTCTAACGTTGGAACTTTAGAAGTCGGAGCTAGGAGTTTACACTCTAATCCATCTTTTAACTCTAAGAGGTTATAGATCGAGACTAGGGGTTTACAATAAATGTCAAACATATTTTTGATGTTGTTGTATATAATTTAACCAAGTTATCATATATTAACATATAAACATTTAGTGAATTGTAAACTTATATTTTGATATATATATATAAGTTTGGAATATTCACACTTGAGACACCTTATCACAATGTGCACACAATATACATATATGATTTGATATATATATATATATATGATTTGCATATGAAAAGTACATGAATATTGGAAATGAAATAAATAATGCATGTTTGTGGATAAAACAGTTGGGAGGAAATGAAATTATAGTCGAAGTGTAATTTTCCTTGCAGGTTAAATTTTGGATTTGTCAAACATGTAGCCATCATGCTGAAGAAATTTTTCTAAAATTGTTTTAAAAAGGAATTGCGAAAATTTTTTTATTACTCCCAACTATTTTAAAGAAAACCAAATTCTTAAGTTTAAACGAGTAAACCAGTTAAGAAAGTTTGGGGTTCGCTTCTCGGGTTTCTTCAATCCGACGAGTCGGGTTCAGGAATTCTGTTGAAGTGTCTGACGGGATCCTCCAGACAAGAGCCTAGATAAGATCTAGTTAGGGTCCTATCAGGATTGCCACAGATTTAAAGTGGACATGACGCCATTTGGGTAATAGTTGACAGATTGACAAAGTCCGCTCACTTTTTAGCCATCAAGAATACATATTCCTTGGAAAAGTTAGCCCAGTTGTATGTGGATGAGATCGTTAGGCTACATGGCGTGCCAGTCTCTATAGTGTCAGATAGAGATCCTCGATTTACTTCTAGATTCTAGCCGAAGCTATAAGAAGCCATGGGCACCAGATTGAGCTTCAGTACAGCTTTTCACCTCAAACAGATGGCTAATCGAAAGAACTATCCAGACTCTTGAAGATATGTTGAGAGCCTGTGTGATGGAGTTTAAAGGGAGTTAGGATATTCACCTAGCATTGATAGAGTTTGCCTACAACAATAGCTATCAGTCCAGCATTGGCATGACACCGTATGAGGCGTTGTATGTGGCAAGAAGTGTAGAACCCTAATCTACTAGGATGAAGTAGGTGAAAGATGATTGATTAGCCCAGAGATTGTCCAAGTTACAATTGAGAAGATAGGTGTGATTAGAGAACGGTTGAAGATAGCAAGCAACAGATAGAAAAGCTATGCGAACAATCAAAGACGAGATCTAGAGTTCGAAGTGGGTGATAGAGTATTCCTGCGGATCTCACCTTGGAAGGGTGTCTTGAGATTTGGGAAGTGTGGAAAGTTGAGTCCACGGTACATAGGGCCATATGAGATAGTGATAAGAGTGGGTGAAGTAGCCTATCGATTGAGACTGCCGCCAAAGCTCGCAAACATTTATGACGTGTTCCACGTCTCCATGCTTCGTAAATATGTAGCCGATCCATCGCATATTTTAAAAGAGCAACCGGTACAGTTAAAAGAAAACTTAACGTACGAAGAGCAGCCAGTAGAGATTTTAGATTGTAGAGATTAAGTGCTGCACCGTAAGGTGATTCCGGTAGTGAAGGTGTTATGGCGAAATCACAGATCTGAAGAGGCTACTTGGGAGCCTGAAGAGCAAATGCGTGCCCAGTATCCACACTTATTTGAATCAGGTACGTAGTTTAAAATTTCGTGGGTGAAATTTTTATAAGGAGGGAAGAAATTGTAAGCCCTTATTTCCCTTTTTTAAACTTCCTAGTATTGAAGGGTAGATTAGGTGGTGAAAATATTAAATTTCATAAATAACCTTGTTAGAAATGAGATTACAACGTAATAAAAGGTTAAGAAATTAAAATTAACTTACAATGAATGCAAAACTTAAAGGAAGGGCAAAAGGGTCATTTTGCCAAACAAAGAGTCTTATATGTAAATAGAAGTAATTAGAATAAATGGTTAGTTGTGGGATTATGAAAATTCATAAAAGTTAATAGGATGTTATGAGATTAGTATTAAGAGGGGGACATTTTGATAAATTTTTAATGACATGAGTTGTGAAATAAGTGAAAATATATATATAAAGTATATATATATAAGTGATATATATATAAATATATAAGTGAAGCATAGAGTGAATCTTTGAGAGAAACAAGAAGCATTGGTGAGAGAGTGAGAGAGACAAAGAAAGAAAGAAGGGAGAAGAAAAGAGCTTCCATCAACTTTTCAAGTCCCAAATCACCACCCTAAGGTGTTTTCAAGCTAAACCAACAACCCTAAGCAAGAAAGAAGGTGACGAGCGAGAGAGTGAGGCACGAGAGGCTCGTTGAGGCGCTTGACTTGAGCACTACGCAGATTGAGGTAAGTGTTACATCACTTACATTGTCTAAATTTTAATTTAAATTATAACTTGTTGTTGATTTCAAGTTTTATAAAATGATTTTTAAAATGTGAGTTCAATTCGAGTAAAAGATCCTCCATGGGATCAAGAAATGGGAATTTAAAAGTAAAAGTTATTCTTATAAAGTTTGACGTAAGTTTAAATTAAAAACGTTTTAAGCTAAGCGATTTTGTACTTATTGCATTTAGAATAAAAAAACGTCTTACAAGTCATGTGTAACCCCTCAGAGTTCAGAGTATCTAGCACTACGTTGCGACGTAGAGAATTCCGCACGTAGTTGTCTAGATTAGAGTATTGGCGCTATGTTGCGATCTAGAAAATTCCGCTCGTAGTTGCCTAGAATTATAGCTTCTTGCAATATGATGTGATATAGAAAATTCCGCTCATAGTTGCAAGAGTTGTCGAGCAGTTGCACTACAGTATGCAATGTAGAAAATTCCGCATGTAGTTGCAAAAAGTTTTAGGTTGTTAGCACTATAATTGCGATGTAGAAAATTTTGCATTATAGTTGCTTAGAGTTATTACAGTTTTATCTTATGTTGCAATGTAGTGAATTTCGCAAGTAGTGGTCAAGATATTTTAGTAGTATCACGGTTGGTGTTAGTTGAAAATCGGCACGTGATAGTTAGAGTATTTTAAGGGTACACATGGTAAAATTAGAAAGAAAAGTTTTCAAAACCAAAATTTTTAAGGTCTAAGAAGCTGTTGAATCACTATGTAATTATATAATTAGTATGCTTGTTCAGTTCGAACTAACATTTTGAATTTTCGTGTAGCGTGTATATACCACGAAGTACTTGTGCAGGTGATTTTGCATAGCGAGGAATTGTCACTGAAATTCTAGGTTGGAAATTCGAAGATTTCATCACACTAATGCACATATCTATTTTGTGGAATTTGACACTTGGGAAATGTATGATATATTGATATCTTTTGGCAAATATTGAGTTTGTATCACATATTTTGTGTATTATGAATGAATCCTTAAACTCCATATAACATATATATATCGATACATATGATCAACATTTGAAATGTTATGAAAATATATGATTGTGGAAAAATATGTTGTGAACTTTCATGTGTGATATATATATATACAACCTACTGTGGATTTATGCATATTGATTGTGAAAAGTATGGAGAAAATACATGTTTGTGGATAAAAGTAGTTGGGTGGAAATGGAAAATAGTCGAAGTGTATTTTATTACAAGTAAAAAATTTGGAAACCTTGAAAATGCAGCCGTTATGTTGCCAAAATTTTATAAAATCGTTTTAAAGGGAATTGCGAAAAATTTACACAAACCCAACTATTTTAAAAAAATAATAATAAAAAAAATAATAAAAT